>OY821519.1:45908373-45923373 GCA_963682025.1 Cordilura impudica | reverse complement strand
CCGCAGTGAAATAAGCTAAAATATTTAACTCAAACTCCTTGTAACAAAATGTATTACTTTAATACACTAAGCATTCAAATAGAGACAAAAATACATATAGCCTTAAAATATCATTGCATTGAAAACATGCGCTCAATTTCAGTAAACGGTTGTTATTTAACTAAAATATTAGCCATTACCTGCATATGTTGAAAAATATACATGACACAAACAATTTTTTACTGATACAACAAAATCATGCATAATATTAAATTTAGCAAAAGGTTTAATAGGATTTTCATGCATAAAATTCAAACAAATGAAATCGATTGCTCTTCTGTTTCAACTTTACCCTAATATGCTTTGGTAATGACATCATAAACATGTATTGAATTTAACTAAATTTAACAAGACTCCGGTGACTATAAAATTTAATATTATTGATCTTTAATACAATATACTCAGAATCTATCTTACACCCTCCATTCGTGTGCAAAATAAAATTTCTCTCGAAATAGAAATTGCTATGAAGTACAATAAAGATTAACTTTTCACTCGCACATACACTTGAAAAATATGTTTGAAGCTTTAGAGCTTTAAAAATAAATTGTTAAGAAGCGAATATCGAAAGCAAAAAGGAAGTGAATAACATTGCATGGATAAAGGTCAGAATGCTAAGTCCCAATTGGCCTGCTGTTGTTACATGTTTGTTGTTCGTTGTTTGTGTCTGTGTTTGGTGTCAGTCAGTATTGTAACTTACTACCAGTACGAGTATTGTGCAATTCAACACTCTAACACTAAACCAAACAAGTAACACATTTACGGATAAATAGCATCACAACATTTAAATAATAAACTTTATATATATAACATTCAGGGACGCCAGTTTTTTTTTGTGATATCTAAATAATATTTAAATTAAATTTATATTTTGAAATTTAATTTTAGAATAAATAAGAGTAGTACAAAAATCTCCGGCTTTATAATGAATTTGAATTAATTGCGTGCTAGTAATGTTTAAATAACCATGGGTATTTTTTAAAAAAAATTTTAAAATTAAAGTAACTCAACTAACTCATAACCAGAAACTCAATTTAAAAAACATATATCTATATACGTTAATTTGATTTGCACAAATTTACATAAAGTTAAAGTTAAAAAAAGAATTAGAAATTAAAATGAAAATTTTAATAAGTTATTGTAGATTTAAGATATCACTGAAGAACTCAACCTCTTATAGAAAGAAAAGCTTCCCCTTTAAATAATTGCACATTTTCAGGAAAAGTACTTTATAAACAAGTAAGAAAATTATAGTCGGTCTAGACCGACTATACGATACCCTATACCATGCATTTAGAGACCCTATCTCTCAGGCCCAACTAACTGGATATAGAAAATAAGCATAAACCAAATTTGAGTGGGATTTTTATTAATTTTTTCGGCTGCAGATATGAAAAAGTTCATATCGGATGCTATATCTATATGGGGACTAGGCCCAAAAATGGACCGATCCTGACCATGTTTGGTAAAGTCTCCTGTATTTTGCAAAAATATATACAAACAAAATTTGAGAAGAATCAGTGCAATATTTTTGTTTTTTGATAGATTTAAGTGAAGATCGGGAAGCAGCTCTATATGGGGCCTATGACTAAGAGTTGTCCAATAGGGATCATTTTTTGACTAATGATTAATGCATGTAATATATACATACAAACCCAATTTGACTAAGATTTGTATGATGATTTGGATCTTATGGCAATATATGTTAATTTCATAGGGTTCATTTGTATGGGGGCTATGTCTGAACATGGACCGATTCTCACCAATTTCAATAGCGTTCATCCCATGGCCGATAAAAGATCAAGTACCAAATTTCGTCAAAATATATTCATATTTGCGACCTGCAGTTTGATTACAAACTTTACATGGACACACAGACGGACGGATGGACGGACGGACGGACATCGTTAAATCGAATCAGATAGTGATACTGATTCGATCGGTATAATTAAATATGGGTGTAGGTCAAATATTTTTGGTTGTTACAAACAGCAGCACAAAGTCATTATACCCAAACCACATAGTGGTATAGGGTATAAAAAATGTAAGTTTATAGGAAGACTCTTTTTAGGAAAGGGTACTTTGTAAAAAACAAATACTTTGTTAAGAACAGGTACTTTATTTAAGAATGCTACATTGATAAAAGTGGTACCTTTTTATGAAAGGCGACTTTTTTAAAAAGGTAACTTTTTAAGTAAAACGTACTTTTTCCAAAAAGTTTTTTTTAAGACGAGCTATTTTTTAATGAAAGTTATTTTTAGAGAAAATTCCCTATGTTAAGAAAATGTAAATTTTTAAGAAAAGTCACTTTAAATGAGGATACTTCTTTTTTAGCACAATGGGTTTTTAAGTAATATTTATTTTTACATAGAGAAACTTTTTGAAGAAATTTACTTCGTCTCGAAAAGGCAATTTTTATTAAGGAAGGGTACACAACTTTCCAAAGCAATACAATTAAAATATATTTGATGTTTTAAAAAGTGTAGTATTCTAGATATTAATTTTTTAGAAAAGTTACTTTTTTAAAGAAAAGTTACTTGTTTCAAAAGGTACTTTTTAAGATATGCATATTTTTTTATTACAAAAGGTAATTTTTTAGAAAATACACTTTATTAAGAAATACTTTCTTGAAGTATAGATAAATTTTTAAAAAATTATACTTTTTTAGGAAAGGAACTTTTTAAAAAAAGATGCTATTTAAGAAAATGTACATCTTTTAGAAAATTTCTCTTTCACTCCCCATTATTTGTTTGCCAAAAAATATTTTTTTTGATTTTTGGTTTTTATTAAGAAGCCCCAAAAAATTTGGAGACTAAAGTGAACATCGTTAATCAAAGGTTGTAGGGATCCATTAATTTTTTTATTTTTTCTTGAATATACATATTTGACATATTTATACATGTTTTATGTTATAGATAATAATTTTATGATTTTTAGAGGTCGGCATGTATACTTGGACCTCTACTTTTTACGATATATTTTAATGATCTACCACGACAACTGGAATACTGTAATATACATATGTACACTGACGATGTGTAACTCTATGTCAGTAGTCAGATCGATAATATAAACAATTGCAATGAAAATATTAACATGGAGCTTGAGAGAGTCCACAGATGGGCAAATGCGAACGGACTTTGTCTCAATCCTCTCAAGTCTAAATGTTTAATATTAGCCAAAAGAACATTGATCTTGCCACAAGAGCCAATATTACTTCTGAATAATCAACGAATAACAAGTAAGAAAATTATAGTCGGTCTAGACCGACTATATGATACCCTATACCATGGTTTAGAGACCCTATCTATCGGTCCAACTACTTCGATATAGAAAATAAGCATAAACCAAATTTGAGTGCGATTTTTATTAACTTTTTTGGCTGCAGATATGAAAAATTTCATATCGGATGCTATATCTATAAAGGGACTAGGTCCAAAAATGGACCGATCCTGATCATGTTTGGTAAAGTCTCTTGTATTTTGCAAAAATATGTACAAACAAAATTTGAGAAGAATCAGTGCAATATTTTTGTTTTTTAATAGATTTAAGTGAAGATCGGGAAGCAGCTCTATATGGGGTCAAAGGGATCATTTTTGGACTACTCATTAGTGGATGTAATGAACGCATACAAACCCAATTTGACTAAGATCTATATGACAATTTGGATCTTATGGCAATTTATGTCGATTTCATATGGGTAATTTGTATGGGGGCTAGGTCTGAACATGGACCGATTCTCACCAATTTCAATAGCGTTCATCCCATGGCCGATAGAAGCTTATATACCAAATTTCATCAAAATATATTCATATTTGCGACCTGCAGTTTGATTACAAGCTTTACATGGACACACAGACGGACGGACGGACGGACGGACGGACGGACGGACGGACGGACATTGTTAAATCAACTCAGAAAGTGATTCTGATTCGATCGGTATAATTAAAGATGGGTCTAGGTCAAATATTTTTGGTTGTTACAAACAGCAGCACAAAGTCATTATACCCAAACCACATAGTGGTATAGGGTATAAAAATATTAAAAGCTGCGAAAAATCTTGGTGTTACCTTTAACGGCACACTGACGTGGTCTGGCCATATAAATATTGATCCAGGAAAAACTTTTTCAATGTTATGGACTTTATGGCATACCCAATACTTTACACCACAAAAAAGTCGCATATTAACTGCAAAAACTTATCTCATGCCCACATTGTTATATGGATGCATAATATATGCAAAAAGTGATTCCAGAAGTAGTAGAAAACTTCCCTCAACTTATAACTTCATATTAAGATATGTTTTAGCTTGGGAATATATGACCACATATCTCAGTACTCTAAAAAGCTTTATGGCGTAACCTTCTCTGATCTATTGAACATTAGAATATTGCTACTTTTACGTAAAGTTATAACTACTCTCCACCCAATGTATCTATTCAGAAAATGTGAATTAACGTACTCTGAAAGGACCAATGACATACGGCCTGTTAAATACGAAAACTCGCTTTCAAAATTTCAATTCTATGTGAACACAATCCGTTTTTGGAACTCGCTACCATCAAATCTTAAATTTATAAGCAACGTCCAACATTTTAGGAAACAATTTTTTATTCTATGCAAAATTGTATTTATTTATTTTTGATGTGTAAACATCTATACGCGGAGGGGGGTAAGTTTCTATTTCACACTACAATCACAAAAATAGCTTAACATGTGAGCCCTAAGACAAAATGGATGTAACTTATGATTGTATTGGAGAAAAATTATGATATATAATAACCTGTTTGAAAATAAAAAAGGAAAAATAAAAAAATTAAAAATGAAAAATTAAAAATAAAAAATTAAAAAAAAAAAATGAAAAATAAAAAATAAAGAAAGAAAAATGAAAAATAAAAAATAAAAATAAAAATAAAAATAAAAATAAAAATAAAAATAAAAATAAAAATGAAAAATGAAAAATGGAAAATAAGAAATGAAAATTAAAAAGTAAAAAATGGAAAATGGAAAATGGAAAACAAGAAATGAGAAATGAAAAATTAAAAATAAAAAGTAAAAAACGAAAAACTAAAAACTAGCCGATTGAAATAATAAATCTATAATATTAATAGGGTAGGCGATTTCTTGTGACCGACGTTTTGTTCTACCGTTTTATCCCGAAGTTGACCAAGCGTATATTATTTGAAAGGTATTTCTTTTAATCGTTTTGCAAATTTACAGTATTTTAAATTTATTCCTTTTTTTGAGTAAATTGCATTTAAAGTTGCTACTAGCACATATATAAAAATATACATATGCTATGTATGTTTTATTAAATTTGTTAATGTGTTTGTTAATGAGATAGTTATCTTCATTCACAATAATAATAAACCATAAAAGTATTGGTTTGTGAATTGGCTAATTTCGAGCGAATTTCGAACGCTGGAATCTGCTAGTAATAATAATTATTTTTATATTAGCAGAGCCCCTCCAGTTGGTTACTACAAGCGATACATAAATGACGCTTTCTGTTTGATTTTAAAGAGTGCCACAAAAAATTTTTAATTACTAGATCTTTACACATCTCCACTGTGATCGGACTCACATGATTTTTTTCTTTTTCCTTTTTGCTTTATTAGTCAATTTTTCCTTAACTTTTATATATATTCGATGTTATGTGTGATTTTAGTTATTTTCATATTTTGTAATTTTTAAACTCTTTTTTTTAACACTACCTGTCTGTCTATAGTCTTGTTGTAATTATAGATTAATTTTGGGGTAGTGACGCACAGTCACGGATAGTCACGGAGTGATCTAAATGTCATTTCCCCACATCCGATCGATCTAAAACTTGGTACATACACTTGCTGTGAAAAAATATTAACTTTGACATAGTCACGCACAGTCACGTATAGTCACGCACAGTCGCGGAGTGATTTAACCCCATTTCCCTCATGCAATCAATCTGAAACTTGGTCCATAGACTTTTTCTGACCAAAGATTAATTTTAAAATAGTCACGTAAAGTCACGCACAGTCACGAAGAGATTCATGTGCATAAGGAAAGAAAGAGTTTTGATAAAAACTTTGTTTTTATGGGTTAGTTTATTTTTATACTCTATACCACAATTTGGTTTGGGTATAATGACTTTGTGCCGCTGTCCGTCCGTCTGTGTGTCCAAGTAAACTTTTTAATCAAACTACAGGTTGCAAATATAAATATATTTTAATGAAATTTGGGACTTGGATGAACATGGGATGAACGCTATTGAAATTGGTGAAATTCGGTACATGTTCAGACCTAGTCCACATACAAATGACACCTATGAAATCGACTTAAGTGGCCATAAGATCCAAATTATCATATAGATCTCGGTCAAAGTGGGTTTGTGTGTGTTTATTACATCTGTTTATCATTTGTCCAAGAACGAGCCGCATATGGCAATTCTTTATCACAGGCCCCATATAAAGCTGCTTCACGATTTTCACTGAAATCTATCAAAAACAAAAATATTGCACTGATTTTTCTCAAATTTGGTTTGTATTTATTTTTTGCATATATAAGTGACTTTACCAAATATGGTCAGAGTCAATCCGACCTAGGCCCCATATAAATATAGGATATGATATGAACTTTTTCATATCTGCAGCCAAAAAAAATAATAACAATGCCACTCAAATTTGGTTTATGCTTATTTTTTTTATATCCAATTAGTTGAACCGAAGAGATAGGATTTCTAAACCATGTTATAGGGTATCGTATAGTCGGTCACTTGTTATTTTTAACTTAATCATTATATTAAAGCTATTATTATAATAGTCAACATTATAAAAATCCTTAACTATAATTATAAAATTTTTAAACTTGTTGTTTTGGAAAACAAATACGAATGATCCATATTTTTTAAATATAGAAAAGAATGTATAAGAAATACAAAATTTTAATATTTATGAAAAAACTGAAACAATTGCTTCCACGCTGAATATAAAAATTCGCATCGCATTTAACGCATTTTATATATATTCCTTTTATACAAGCTGGCAACTTACAATGTCCATGTTCAGTGGCCGCCTCTTAAAAACTGGGATGTGTCCAACTACATCCAACCGAATATCTGTGATCGGAGCCACTTCAGGAGAGTCCAACACTTTTTAAGTTTTGTTTCCGAGGCAAAAGTAAAGCATTGCAAACCTCCATGCGGAAGTGCATGAGGTCAAGCTGTTTAATGATGGGAACTCCTGCAAGTCTAGTATCTGTGCGACATTACAAGCAAGAAGCTGTTATAGCTATGTCAAAGAGGTACATTTTAATGAAAAAAGTCCACTTTTTGGATTTAAGAAATGTAGGAAAATATATCGTATTATTGTATCTTTTGATTAGTTTTGGCCTTGGAAAATTAAGGAACGAGTTTGTAGGTTTTTCGTAATGCTTAACTTCGTCAACAACAGCTTCACCGAGGAAATTCGAAGCTATATATGGCTTATTATTGAAACAGTTTGTGACGACAACACTGCCATCTTTGCAAATTAGAATATAGTAAGAGCCCCGCCTATCTCTCTTTAAATCTTTGTCGCTTGGTAATGAATCTGTTTATCCGAGCGGTTTCGGCAGCTTGTATATTCTTCATCTTTAAGGAATGAAGGATATGATACGAATTGGAAAAGTTATCAAAGTATAATTTGTGATCAATTGAATTTCTAGAGATTCCCTTTATAATATTTATTAGAACTGCTGCGCCACTTCCCATGGCCTTAACAACGTCATTACTGATTTCAGTAGATGCCCCTTGGTAAGCAATAATATCAAATGTTATACCATCTTTTCCACATAGGAAGAAAAATCTTCTTCCCCATGGGTAAGGCTTATTTTTAATGTATTGTTTTATTAACAATTAACACTTAAATGGAACCAGCTGCTCATCAATGCTTAGAGTTTCTTCTAGTGGTAATTCTAGCAATTGCTTGCGAACACACTCCTTATACAGCTTGTCCGAATTATTTGGGTCTTTTGCATTATTATCAACGACATGTAATGCTGTTCGTAATTGGAAAAAATGAATTTTTGTCATATTCTCGGTGAAGAGTGACAAACTCAAACCTCTTTCCCAAAACCTGACTATGCGATTAAGTTTTGCTATGCCCAGATACTCATGTAATCCAAAAAAACTTCAATTTCCTGGGCAGTGCAGGGGGTTAAACCGTATTACATTTTGCATTGCATATAAATTTGTGTACTCTTCTGATTTTTGGAAGAATTCTGGCGGTAAATATTGTTGAAAGTATGAATATGCAATTTCGACATCGTTACTGCTTGGAATTTCGGATATATTTCCATTAAATACTCATAATCCTCAAGAGGAGATGATAATATGCACTCAACTGATTCGGCCCTTGCCTTGTTTCTGCATGAAGTTTTTTTCGCTTTTGTTACACTGTAGTCAATCACACAATCTTCTGAAGTTGCATGAGTTATTTTAACACCAGTTGTATTCACTAAACTTTCCTCATTTGTCCCTTGATCAATAGTTTCTATTTATTTTGTTACCCAGCTCAGCAAAATTACAAATCTCCTCAGCATCAATATCATCGAGCTCCTCGTCACTATAATCCAGGTGGTTTTGAATATCTCTTGCCATAACAGCTTCTTTATCAGAAAAATTTCCATCATCTATGTCTGAACAATCTTCCAAAAAAGCCAAAAATTTGTTCGTTTGTCAAAAATCCAAATTTTTAACGATTCGTTTTTATTTAAAAATTAAAATCACTATTGCAGTTGGAAAAAATGTAAAAACAAAAAATTAGCGAAAGTACAAATATGATAACTGCAGCTCCATGTTTACTTTAGAATTGATTTTTGCAAGGATATAGAAATAAATTTATGCACAAAATTACAGAGAACGATCAAATTTTTATTTGAAGGTACCGCTATGTTATGGCCAATGCTGCAACAATTATATATGTGCAAAAAAAAATCAAAAATTGCAATCCGTCATATTAGAAAAATTTTTGGAAATGTATACAGTGTTGTGAAGAATGGGAGCGAAAGGGATATACTTTGTCTTATATGTACAACAACACTTTAGCAGACCACATTTCTCATTTCTAACGTTAAATTTTTGCAATAGTAAGTATTAAGAAATTATCTTGTATGCCTTTACTTTAGTTTTTTCCACTTGAACGTAAGCAAAAAAGTTTTGCGTTACATATTTAATTTTTCATTCGGTGAAGTCGATCAATTATTTTGCTGTAAATTTTGTAAACAAAAAAAGCTCTAACTTTTTAAAAAAACCTTCATATAATTCAGTGACAATTTTTTTCAGTTACATTATTACATAAAGAAGTGAAATGAAACGAAGAAAAGTAAAAAAAAATGTTGACATAATATATGCAACATGGTACATTAACGCTGTATTAATTTTTTTAATACTTTGTTCGTTTTGCTTTGCAATTTTAGATTATTTGATCATTATTTTTACTTTTTATATAACTAATTCAATATGGAGCGACAAAAGGGATTAACCGCAAAAGAAGTAAACCAAATTCTTGAATTCGATTGGGATAACTCAGATGCTGAAGCAGAACCAGAACTACCTCTTACAGAGATTTCTGTCGACGAAGCGGGCATTTTAGGTAATATATCTGTGATTTTCTAGAATAACCGCGTATGTCATAAAATCAAAATGTTCAGGGGAGCCAAAAAACAATATATTTCAAATTATGGGCTCGATAAAAATTTTTAGAGCTTTTTATTTAACAGTCCTGTAGATATGGGCAATAAATACTCTATATAACATTTTGACTCAGAAATCGTTAGACGAATAGATCCTAGAGAAGGACGAAATAAACAATATATAAGTAACACTTAAAGTGTGTGCAGATAAAACAACTTACGTCGATATACGTCGTTTTCCTTTAAAAAGAAAACTACCAATGCAACCAAGTAGACATAGTTTGTTGTTGCTTGAAAAATTGATTTTTTTGTTCGTCAACAAAAAGTTAACGGGAATTAGTATGAGAATATAACAACGTATCAAGAATAATAGTGATAAAAAATAACAGAATTAAACACAAAATTATTTTGCATTTTTTTCAATGATAACAACTTATGTCGCTATGTGTAGTCTTCTGAGAAAATAATTTGTCAGCGATCAAACGTAGGTTGACATAGGTCGTTAGTGCTGCAAGTTAATTTAATAAACATTTAAGTTACGTCGTTATTAAAAGAAAAAACTCAGAAATGGTCAATATTTTTTTAACTAAATTTGTTAACTAAAGTAAAGAGCGTTAAAAGTTAATATATTTGGCATCATTAAGTCAAAACTGACAAAAATGACCATACGTGGTTATTCCAGAAAACCACAGATACACTTATGCTCATATAATTAAGTCATGGAATGTTTATGTAGTTTTTATCTGAAACCTATTTCTTCCGATTTTAACCTTACTATTTTGTGCAACCCTGCTATGGTAGCAGTTGTTTACATTGATTGAAGCAAAATTAAAATTTTGGGTATTCCCCGAAAAATATGGAAAACCTCAAAAAGGTCATATGCGCTGTGCTCACATAATTAAGTCACCACGCGTATCGTGAGCAAATTAGTGTTTTGAAGATTTTTTTGCGGTTTAAATAATAAATAAATTAAAAACAACTAAATTAGAAACAAATAACATCAGCTGAAATGTTATGGGTAAACAAAAAAAGTTCAAATTCGGCTGAAGAGAAAATAATATGGGATTGTTTCCAAAGATACAATAATATTGCAAAAATAGTGGAGATTTTGAACCTTTCTCGGGGTAAAATTACAAATGCCATTACGCATTACAAAAAATATGAAACTTTTGAAAATATTCCGCGCATTGCAAACCTGAGTAAAACTGATCCTTTTTTAACTTCGTCGCAAATCAGAGCTCAAATGGAAACGAATTATGGAGTAAATGTTTCGTTGCAGAACATAAGACGACGTTTGCAAGAAAACAATTTGCATGGACGAATGGCCAGGAAGAAACCGTTGGATTCCTTGAAGAACACTAAGAAGCGGATATGATTTGCGACTGACCATCTTGCTAAAGATCTAAATTTTTGGAATTTAATTGTTTGGAGCGACGAATCCAAGTTTAATGTTTTTGGAAATGATGGTAGACCATACGTGCGACGTCCTCCACTCAAGGAATTGGATCCAAAATACACAAAAAAAACTGTGAAACACGGTGGCTCACCAGTCATGGTGTGGGGTTGCTTTACCGCATTCGGTGTGGGTCCTACAGTCAAGATTGACGGTATAATGAATGGGGAAATGTATAAGAATATATTTATGGAAAATTTGGCCACCGAATATGATGACAATTTGTCGCTAGCGTGTATTTTCCAGCACGAAAATGACGCGAAGCATTATTCGAAGGTTGTTAAGTCGTGGTTGGCAACACAGTCCATCAAGCTTCTGGAATGGCCGCCGCAGAGTCCCGACTGAAACCATATCGAGAAGTTGTGGGTCTTAATAAAATGAGTCACTGCAGCACGAAAACCGCCAAATAGGGACATGGTATGGAAAGTTATCCAAGAGGAGTGGCACAAAATCACTCCAGGCCAGTGCGATTCTCTTGTAGCCAGCATGCTAAAGCGATGCTCCACAGTATTGAAGCAAAAAGATTATCCTACTCAATATTGAGGTAATCTAATAAAAAAATGGGACTCTCGACAAAATTTATTACTTATTTCTACAATTTCAACCATTTTTTTCAGATGACTTAATTATGTGAGCAGCTCTTTTTGGCTAATTTCCAAGTATTTTAATTTTTTTAGAATGCACCAAAATTTTGTAAATTTTAATTTCACTGTAATTTGATTGCTAACATATAAGAATATTAAAAAAAAATTATATTCGAATTAAAAAAAAGGGTTCACGTATTTTTGACAATAATGCCGAGTAGCATACTAGTGACTTAATTATGTGAGCACAAGTGTATATGAAGATGTAACGGCAACAGATTTGCAGACATTAATCTTAACGATTTAGAGTTAAAGGAAACAGACAATCCAATTTCTGATTATTCTGGGATGGGCACAGCAAAGTTTCAAAAACTTGACTTAAAAAATCTGAAATGAGGAAAAAAGACATATTGTCTCACAACAAATCATGGAATGGCAATATTGGCACTGATGTGCAAGTACATTCCACATTACCATATTTTAAAATGTTTTGTGATAATGATATGACAAATAAAATTCTTGAGGAGACAAATCTGTATTCAGTCGGTCAAAGTGGCATTTCGGTTAATGAAAGCTTTAAGGAAATCGAGCCGTATTTGGGAATCCTTCTTTATATGGGGATCGTAAAATATCCAAAAATGAGAACGTTATGGGAGACAGTTCTTAGAATTCCATTAATAGATGCAGCTATAACTGGAAAACGTTTTGAAAAAATAAAAAAATATTTAGATTTTTCTAATGACGACAAGAGGATGGGTGTGATAAGCTCCAGAAGATTAGAAGGCTTTCGAAAAAATTGTTTAAAAGTTCCTGCAGAGCAGCATCAATGTATAGATGAACAAATTATACCGTTTAAAGGAACACAACTATTAAAACAATACAATCCGAAAAAGCCTCACAAATGGGTTTTGAAATGTTTGCTAGATGCGGAAAATTGGGCATCATATATAACTTCGCAATGTGTACCGGAGAAGGCACTTGTCTTAATTACGGTTTAGGTATTTCGCCAGACATCGTAATTCACTTGTTGAAGAAATTACCTGAACATCAAAATTTTGAGGTTTTTTTTGACAACTGGTTCACATCATTCCATTTGATGAATACTCTCAAGGCTAAGGGTTTTGTGGCAAGCGGAAGGATTGACTTGGATTTAGAAGCAAAGTTGAAAACAAAGGGACATGGTTTCACATGACCGTAGAGTAGAATCAATCCATGACATAATATTTGTAGAATGGTACGACAACAAAACAGTGCAGTTGTTGTACGCGGACTACGTTATTGAACCAATATCTTCATGCCGACAATGGAATCAAAAAGATAAAAAGTTTATTGTAATTACAATTCCAAATATTGTTCAACAATACAATCGTTTTAGCAGATATGCTCTTTGAGTTATATAGAACAAATCATCGGTCCCAAAAATATTAAATGCGAATTTTCTTATGGGTTATTAATTCCCCAGCCACTTATAGTTGGCTACTATATAGGCGTCACTGTCAGCTTACAAAAGTCAACAATGAAGGGACTTTAACCTTGTTAAAGTTTCAAACTAAAATTGCAACTGGCATACTTTATACAAACACGTTCAGTTCGAAGAAACGTGGCCACCCACTAGACTGTTCACAAATGTCTGCATCAACTTCAAAGCGTAGCGCACTCTCACTTCGGGTTGAAGATGTCAGATATGACAATATTTGCTATCTACCGTCTTACAAGCCAAGCAGTCGCGTTGCAAATTTTGTAAAAGTGGCTTTACGACTGTCACGTGCATTAAATGTAATGTATCTGTATGTTTTACCCCTAAAAAAAAACTGTTGCAGAGAATACCATAAAATGTAATAAAATCTAAGTATCTTTTAAAGAAAAGTTGTAATAAGAAACTAAAAAATATAACATTGTTTACTTATATTAAAAACCATACCTCTTTTTTTACTATTTCTGCGCCATGTTGTATGTGTACGATATTTTCTAAAAAGTACGCGGCGAAAAAAAAATTTTTTTTTCTTCTTTTTTGCCTTATCTAAACCCAATTTATTTACAAACAATCTTTAAAAAGTATTGCTGCTCTAACGAAATTTGGTGCTTGAGAGGTTTAAGAAAATATAATTAAAAAAAATTTAATTTTTAAATAAAGGTGCTTCTTAAGACAAGCTTTTTAAGTTAGCTATTATTAAGAAATTTACTTTTTCAAACAAATGTACCTTTCGAGAAAAGTATTTTTAAGAAGAGGTGTATGCAGAATAGGGCGGACCGATTTGTAGGGAAGCAAAAAATCGCTCAAGTGACAATGAAAATCATATTCTAGGGCTCAAAATAAGAAACTTTGCCCAAGGAACCATACCTCTAAAACGAATTCTGATGTCCCGACTTTTGACCTGTATGTCTGTCTGTCTATCTGTCATGGGGCAACCCCATACCCCCTCATGCCATTGATATGAGACTTGGCCCATAGTCTTTTTGTGACTACAGATTAATTTTAGGGTAGTCACGCAGAGTCACGCATAGTCACAGAGTGATCTAAAAGTTATTTGCCCTCATCCGATCGATCGTTTTGAATAACACAACATAGTCAAGGCGTATGATTGTTATTTATTAGCAGAGTAGAAGATACGTATACGTATGAGTGTTAATATTAATATTATATCAAACATAGGCAGCCCAATTCTAAACAAAAAATGATGATTTTTTGAAATCTTTGTATGGGGAATCACCCAGTGGGGTTCCAGGGGGTGTGCCACTGGCATGGGCGGGTCGGCCCTCCAAAGTTAATGGGGGTCGATCATACATTTGGACTCGATTGGGGCACTCTAAATTGATCAAAGTGAGACATGCATACAGATAGACAGTTCAAAAGTCGGGACATCAGAAATCGTTTTAGAGGTATGGTTCCTCGGACAAAGTTTCTTATTTTTATCCCTAGAATACGATTTTTCTTGCCACTTTGACGATTTTTAAATCGACCCGCCCTTATGCAGAATCTATGAGATGCTAGTTCTGTTGTTTTCTGGAATAACAACGTATGTCCATTTTTGTCAGTTTTGAGTTAATGATATAGTATATTATTTTTTAACGCTCCTCTGACCATTTCTGAGTTTTTTCTTTAAATAACGACGTAACTTAAATGTTTATTAAATTAATTTGCAGCACTAACGACGTATGTCAACCTACTTTTGATCGCTGACAAATTATTTTCTAAGAAAACGTTACATAGCGACATACGTTGTTATTAATGAAAAAAAAATGCAAAATAGTTTTGGATTAGTTTTCAGTGTATA
>OY821519.1:45639728-45908173 GCA_963682025.1 Cordilura impudica | reverse complement strand
ACATACGTTGTTATTTTCAGTGTATAACCACTTATAAAAACTTGTGTGTTTATTTCTGTTCTTTTTTGACACTATTATTCTTGATACGTCGTTATATTCTCATCGAAAGACCCGTTAGCCTTTTGTTGATGAACAAAAAATACATTTTTCAAGCAACAACAACTTATGTCTATATGGTGGTAGTACTCTTTTTCAAAGAAAACGACGTTTGTCGAAAAAAAGTATTTATATTTGCACACACTTTAAGTGTAATTTACATAATGTTTTTCGTCCTTCCTCTAGGATCTGCTCCTCTGAAGATTTTTGACTCAAAATTTTATATAAAGTATTTATTGCACATATCTGTAGGACTGTTAAATAAAATGTTCTAAAATTTTAAATATTAATAATACTAAGTTTTAGTCTGGTAGTGAGCCAGTGATAAGCGTAAATATATGTGTCTTAAGACGAATAATATGCGAGTTAAACAAATAAACTAAAACAATTGTTTGGTCAGTTTCACTATTGAAACTACTGCAATTTAAAAATCTTTTATTTTATTTATACACTCCGACGTTGCTTAAATACATCTATAGATGTTAGAAGACTGTCAATTGTTGAAACTTGGTATATGAACAAAAGCTGTTCGACGTAGACGAGTTCTGCGTTTTTTTTTTTTTTTTTTTAATATTTTGTATTTCCCAGCAAAAACATTCATTGCCAAGTAATTCTGGGTGAAATATAAACTCTGAGTGCTTCACTACATAATTATAGTTTGACCTTCTTTTAGATTATTTCTGATTTATGTTAACATAGCTCTCGTTGCAGTCAATTTAATAAATACACCCCAATCTTTCACTTTGTTATTGTACAATTGTTGAATTTAAATAATTTGGCCTTTCCAATTTTTTCTCTCTTAATTTTAATACTAACACTTTTTAAGACTTCCTCAAAATATATAAATAATTTTAAAGAAAACCAAAAAACAAAAAACGTTAAAACTGGTACCAGTAAATGTTTCTATTTTAATAACTGGAAGTAACACAAACAACAAAAGCTTTTTTACGAGGAAATGAAAAATTTCCGCTTAATGAAAATGAAACCAGAATCACAAGGAACAGATGAAAAAATAAAACGCCAGCAAATAAAAATATATATGTATATATATAAAAAACTGTCACCAAGCTTAGTTGAACGCAAACAAATAACAAACGAAATGAATGAACAAGTGGGAGCCATCTGCAGGCGCCTGTGAAATTTACAACAAATTAGGTTTTTTGATTTGTAGACATTTGAAAAATGAAAACAACAAATAAACTGAGTTTTTGGAATAACAAAACAACAACCAAAAAATGGGCCACAGTTTAAAGAGTATTTGAAAAAGAAAATTCTGGTTTTAAGCAAAAAAGAAGTTCAAGTGTGACAAAGTTGAAAATACTTTTGTGACTAGAAATTGAAATTGTTTTGCAAAGTTATAAAATACTTAACAATTTTCCAAAATCTCTATTAAACTATGTAAGAAATTCGTACCAGTAAATCTACGCAAACTTTTAAATAGATTTTGTTGGCCACGACTGGTTATTTGTTACTAAATACTACTTACATTTAATACACACTATTTCAATTTAAAGCATGTAGACTACATGTTCCGGAACCATAAATTTGAAAATGAATTATGGGTTTGAAAGTGGAGAGAAAAATAAACATTGTTCGATTTGAGTAATGCCGGCCATACACACTACAGAAGTTTAGTGCTCAATTCTAGCACTGTACATTGTGTTGTTGTAATGTACTTATGTGCAATGTATGGAGGTGTTGGCGCTATTTTTGCAGGTGCACTGAGCAAAACGATTTTGATATTTGCTCAAGTTACTAGTACCAAACTAGAGCACTGAACTTGTATAGAGTATGACCGGCATAAGATTACAATATCTATTTGTTGCATTTAACATTTCTATTCAAAGACGAAAGTTGCTTTAGAATCTATAGTTGAATTTTTTTGTTTAGCAAAGGACTTCATTATTTACAAGCAGCTTCTGGCCCTCGAAATTCGAGTGTAAATTCTAGGAAATTTTATTTTTTCATTTAATAAACACTATGCTAATAAATTTTAGCCAATTCACAATTCAACTCTTTTTAAATATTATTATTTATTGGTTTATGTCCAAGGTTATTTTTCAATTCAACATAATTAGTATTATGAATGAAGAAAAAAAAAACTTATTTTCTTACAAACACATTAATAAACAAAACAAACACGCATATATCATAATTAATTTAATTTAATATTTATTGAGACTTTTTTTGCATATAGTAACAGAAAAAAAATACATTAAAAAAAGAAAATTTAATATTATAATGTAATGTCTTAAAACTATGAAAGTGTAATTTACAGTAACAAACTTAACAATAAGGGTATGATATCAAATGAGAAAAAGAAAAAACGCCCTTGCTCCATGGGCTAGCCATATAAACTTAATACTAAAAAAAACACTTACAAGCTAGAAAAAAAAAATAATATTAATAATAATAATAATAATAATAATAATAATAATAATAATAATAATAATAATTTTTTTTTTTTTTTTTATTTATTTAATAAGTAAAGAATTACAATTCATTTTGATATGGTTTCCTTGCGAAGCCTTAATGGCTTGTCTGCAGGATGTTAAAATAGTTATATATTATTAATTAATTAATTATGAAGCATTCATTGCTGGTTTAAGAAAAAAAGCTTAAGTATTTTATTCCTTTTATTAGGGTTAGTTGCATTGTGGAGCACGTCAACTGGAATTTTATTAAATATTGTTGGAAGTGTTATGCGTAGAGAGTTTTTCCCGTAAGTATTAGTGTACCTCTGTACACGAAATCTTCCTTCAGCATTCATTCTTGTTTGGTGGTTGTGATTTATTTTTTGTAGAAAACGGTCATCATTGAAGAATTCAATGGCCAAGGTGGTGTAAAAAATGCCATTAACATTCAGTATTCGTTGATCCTTGGTAATGTTATTGAGTGTTGCATTGGTACTGGATGCCGTGTTGTAGTTGCTTATAGTGTTGTTGTTGTTTGTAGTGCTGTTGTTGCTTGTAGTGTTGTTGTTTGGTGTGTTGTTGTTTGGTGTGTTGTTTGGTGTGTTGTTGTTTGGTGTGTTGTTGTTTGGTGTGTTGTTGTTGTTGGGTGTAGTGTTGTTGGGTGTGGTGTTGTTGTGTATCGTAATATTGTTGTTGGGTATATAATTGTTGTTGCTTGTAGTGTTGTTATTGGCTATGTTGTTGTTGTTTGGTAAATTGTTGCTGTTGATTGTAGTGTTGTTATTGTTGTGCGAGTTGTTGTTATTGGGCATATCGTAGTTGTTGATTGTAGTGTTGTTGTTCGGTGTGGTGTTATTGTTGGGTATATCATGGTTGTTGGGTATGGAGACGTTGCTGTTGAGTGTAGCGCTGTTGTTGTTAGGTGTGATGTTGTTGTTGCTTACGTTGTTGTTTTGGGGTGCAGTGTTGTTGTTGTGTGTGGCGTTGTTGTTGAGTATGTAGTTGTTGGCCGTGGTGTTGTTGGTGTTGATTTCTGTTGTGTTGTTTGTACTATTTATATTGTATATATTGTTGCCGTTATTAATATTGTTGTTGTTGAGCATTACGCTTGATGTTGTTCTGTTGTCACTATCGCTGTGTGTGGTTTCATTAGATATTGTATTATTCGTCGTTATTGTAGAATATGTATTTTTTAGAATTTTTAAAACCTGGTCTTGTGTTCGTTGAAGTATGCTACAATGTGTCGATGTTCCCCAAGCAGTTATACCGTGCCGGATATGTGTTTCTACTAAAGAGAAGTATGCTTGTCTTAAAACGATTTTATTTGAGCAATAACTCAGCTGGTGTAACATATATGCTGCTTTTCTAAGTTTTTTGCGAACTTCTTCTATATGGACTTTCCATTTAAAATTTTGGTCAACGTATACTCCAAGATATTTATAAGTATTTACGATTTCTATTACAGTGGAACATTGGTCATCATTGTTTGAAAAATCTGATAAGGCGTGTTTGTGCAAACATTCAGGAGAGTGAAATTTTAGGCGTATATTCTTATAAAGGCAGTGGGGCGTTTTGATATGCATAAGTTTTGTTTTTGTTGCGTTGATTATTAAGCCCTGATCGTGGCACCATCCAACTGCTGTATTTAGCTCAAGTTGCATTATTTTTGCAGCTAAATCTGCATCTTTATGTGTGACGACAATAGCGGTGTCATCTGCATACGCAAAAGTTTTACTCATAGTGAGTGTGTTAAGCAACTCGTTCGAGTATATTATATATAGTATGGGACCTAGTTTCGAACCCTGTGGTACACCAAAATCAGCATAGTTTACTTCACTTAAGTGATTAGAAACTTTGACCTGATATTTCCTTAATGAAAGATAGCTTCTAAATAATTGAAGGGAACTTCCACGGATTCCAATTCTTTCCAGCATTTGTAGCATTTTATTGTGTGACAGCGTATCAAAAGCTTTACTAAAATCAATAAATAATGTCAAGCAGTGGTGACTTTTACTAAGTTCTTCATTTATAAAATTAGCAAAGTTTCCTAAAAGTTTATTGATATTTTTATTTTTTTGAAAACCGAATTGGTTGTTATTAATTATGTTATATTTATTTGTAAAATCAGTTAGGCGTTTACATACGATTTCCTCCATTATCTTCTCAATCACCGGTAATATTGCGATTGGTCGATAATTATTGCAGTCTGATTTACTACCGTTTTTGTGTATTGGCCGAACACATGAAATTTTAAGTCCTTCCGGTACTGTGGCAGTATTTATGATTGTGTTTATTAATTTGGTTATAATTGGAGTCATTATAAACGCATTTTCTTTTAGATCGATCGAACGGATTCCATCGATTCCCGCACTTTTCTTAGTGTTTAGTGATTTTAAAATATTAAATATTTCACTTTCATCTGTGTTTGATAAATATAGTGAATTTTGAAGAACTTGTGGTATGTTATTGTTGGTTTTAATTTCGCAGTTGTGTATAATATTTAAAACGTTTTGTTTAAAGTTCCATGCGAACTTATTACAAATCTCGTTTATATTCACGACTTTTAAGTTTTTCATGATAGTTTCATCGATATTATTGATATTTTTGCCGATTATTTGGTTTATTATTTGCCACGTTGCGCGTAAATTATTTCTATTTTCGTAAAATTTATTTTTGTAGTATAAATTTTTAGCAATATATAATTGTTTATTCAGTTGATTTCTATATTTTTTGTACTCTGTTTCATTTGATTTATTATTTCGGTTTTGGAGCCATTTTTTATAAAGTTTATCCCTAGTATCACATTTTTTAATTAACATTTGGTTCATCCACGGATTTGGAATTCTATTTTTCTTTTTTTTGACTTTAGTTTCTGACTTTTTATAAATGTTGTTGAATTTCTCGTGTATACAATTGTACATATCATTAGCATTATTTAGTTTTTCTATCTCGTGCCATTTGGTTTCCCATATCTGCCGATTTACCATAGAATTATTTATTTTTATAGTTTGTTTCTCATTTCTTTTTATTTCTCTTACAAGATCATTATATGAGTAGCAATACATAAGAGTATAGTGATCAGAGATGTTAGTTTTAATTACCGATGCATAGGTTTGTGTGTTTGTGTATTTGTTTCTAACAAAGAGATGATCTATGCATGTGCGCGTGGTTTTGTTTACATCTTGTCTTGTACACTCGTTGATAAGAGATTGCATACCATTTGATGACAGCATATCAAGGTAGAGAGTTGTTTGGGTATTTTCTTTTAAGATATCTATATTAATATCCCCAACCATTATTACATGTTGTTGTTTTTTTATTGTTGTTAAGAGATCATCTAATTCTCTTGTGAAGGTATTAATGTTAAGCGAGGGTGGCCGGTATATTGCGAAGAGTGATACGGGTTCACTTGTTTGTATGTTGATGTGAAGAGATTCGAAAGAATTTGTTTTCGTTGTTATGTTTGTAAAAGCTATGTTCTCTTTGATGTACACAGCTACTCCTCCCCCTCTACTTTCTCTGTTTATAAATGTGGAGTTAAAACCATTTATGCCGTAAAAGGAAATTTCTTCATCACATATATTAGTTTCTACTAGTATAATTATTTTTAACTGATTTATTATGTCATGTATAGATGCCAAAAAACTGATAAAATTTGTTCGTAGGGACCGTATATTAAGGAAAATTAATGATAAGGGATAACTTAAGTGTTTTGGGTTTATTTCACGAAAACTATAAATTGTTTCTGAAATTAAGTTATTCATAATTGTGTTTTTATATTTTTTTTATTGGGATTTTGATTATTTATTTTTTCTTTTTAAATATTTAGAGAATAATGAAATTAATTTATACAATAACTTCTAAGTCGCAGGCATTTGAAATCAGTAGGGCATTTGAATTTTCATTTTTTTTTATCATGATATGCCCATTTCTAATCCAAACGAATTTCCAATCTGATTCTTTGGCTTTTATTTTTGCTAGCCATAGAAGTTTACGATTGTGTGCTGTAAGGTGATCATTAATAAAAATATTATTTGAATTATTGCTGTTGGAATTGGTGTTTATATTTTGGGAGTTTTTATTTATTAAATCTCCTTTTACCCTATGACGAATTATTTTTGACATCAATTCTCTCTTTTTATTTAGCGAGCAGAAGTCAATTATTATTTTCTCTTGTTTCTGCATCTTGTAGGCGTTACTAATATCATTGTCTTGCAATTCAACATTTACAGAGGCGGCGATTGTTTTGATAACTTCAGTTGGTGTTAGTTCATTATTATTGACATTCTTTATTTCTACACTTCTGTTCAAGGCCTGTTGTTCAAGAGTATTCAATTTATTCTCCATCTGTTGTATACGTATGTCTTTCTCTTTGTTTTCTTTTTCTAGGTCACTGACCTCAGTTGCTAAATTTGCCATAGCATCATTTAGTTTTGAATATGCATTGCACATCTCTTGCTTTAATGCATTGTGTGTTTCTGCTAAGCTAGAAGTAAGTAGCTGTATGCTGGTCGTTATAGCACTCATGTCGTTTGACACACTTGTTGTAAACGTTGAAAATTCAGATTTAAGTTCTGTGACATTGCAATTTAACTTATTTAGTGACAGTTCTTTGAAGCGTTTTGAGGTAGAATTTCCCATATCTTCATTGCCCTCATATTGTTCATCTCTTTGCTGCTTATTTACTTGTTGTTGCTGTTGTTGCCCGTCATGGATCACTGTCTGGTAGAGCATATTTGGTGATCTACTTCTTTCACTTCTACATTTCGGGCACTTCCACGAAGATTTTTTTTCAGCAGTCATGTAGTTATATGTAGACTGTGATAGTGTAGCGCATGGAGAGAAGTGGTATTTACACCCACAGTTATGGCATTTAACATACTCACCATTTATGGGTAGGGATTTGTTACATGCTGTGCAAAGAGCACTTGTTGTTGAAAGAAAATTATTATTTGTTGCCATATTAAGAGAGTTTTGGTACGTATTACTTTATTGGTAGTTAAATCAATATAACACTGTAACACTAAATAATATTTTGTGTATTTTAATTTATTTTTTATTGGCACTATTTTTTCAAGTTTGGTTATTAATTTTGATGGTAGTGATACAATTTTAGTTTGTGTATTACTTTTGATAATTTTGTATAACTTTTTATGTTGATAAACACTGTTTTCAAGCACTTTATTGGAGCAATGAGTAAAAACACGTCCGACAGCAACGAACACTCCGACGATAATATAATAATAATAATAATAATAATAATAATAATAATAATAATAATAATAATAAGAATAATAATAATAATAATAATAATAATAATAATAATAATAATAATAATAATAATAATAATAATAATAATAATAATAATAATAATAATAATAATAATAATAATAATAATAATAATAATAATAATAATAATAATAATAATAATAATAATAATAATAATAATAATAATAATAATAATAATAATAATAATAATAATAATAATAATAATAATAATAATAATAATAATAATAATAATAATAATAATAATAATAATAATAATAATAATAATAATAATAATAATAATAATAATAATAATAATAATAATAATAATAATAATAATAATAATAATAATAATAATAATAATAATAATAATAATAATAATAATAATAATAATAATAATAATAATAATAATAATAATAATAATAATAATAATAATAATAATAATAATAATAATAATAATAATAATAATAATAATAATAATAATAATAATAATAATAATAATAATAATAATAATAATAATAATAATAATAATAATAATAATAATAATAATAATAATAATAATAATAATAATAATAATAATAATAATAATAATAATAATAATAATAATAATAATAATAATAATAATAATAATAATAATAATAATAATAATAATAATAATAATAATAATAATAATAATAATAATAATAATAATAATAATAATAATAATAATAATAATAATAATAATAATAATAATAATAATAATAATAATAATAATAATAATAATAATAATAATAATAATAATAATAATAATAATAATAATAATAATAATAATAATAATAATAATAATAATAATAATAATAATAATAATAATAATAATAATAATAATAATAATAATAATAATAATAATAATAATAATAATAATAATAATAATAATAATAATAATAATAATAATAATAATAATAATAATAATAATAATAATAATAATAATAATAATAATAATAATAATAATAATAATAATAATAATAATAATAATAATAATAATAATAATAATAATAATAATAATAATAATAATAATAATAATAATAATAATAATAATAATAATAATAATAATAATAATAATAATAATAATAATAATAATAATAATAATAATAATAATAATAATAATAATAATAATAATAATAATAATAATAATAATAATAATAATAATAATAATAATAATAATAATAATAATAATAATAATAATAATAATAATAATAATAATAATAATAATAATAATAATAATAATAATAATAATAATAATAATAATAATAATAATAATAATAATAATAATAATAATAATAATAATAATAATAATAATAATAATAATAATAATAATAATAATAATAATAATAATAATAATAATAATAATAATAATAATAATAATAATAATAATAATAATAATAATAATAATAATAATAATAATAATAATAATAATAATAATAATAATAATAATAATAATAATAATAATAATAATAATAATAATAATAATAATAATAATAATAATAATAATAATAATAATAATAATAATAATAATAATAATAATAATAATAATAATAATAATAATAATAATAATAATAATAATAATAATAATAATAATAATAATAATAATAATAATAATAATAATAATAATAATAATAATAATAATAATAATAATAATAATAATAATAATAATAATAATAATAATAATAATAATAATAATAATAATAATAATAATAATAATAATAATAATAATAATAATAATAATAATAATAATAATAATAATAATAATAATAATAATAATAATAATAATAATAATAATAATAATAATAATAATAATAATAATAATAATAATAATAATAATAATAATAATAATAATAATAATAATAATAATAATAATAATAATAATAATAATAATAATAATAATAATAATAATAATAATAATAATAATAATAATAATAATAATAATAATAATAATAATAATAATAATAATAATAATAATAATAATAATAATAATAATAATAATAATAATAATAATAATAATAATAATAATAATAATAATAATAATAATAATAATAATAATAATAATAATAATAATAATAATAATAATAATAATAATAATAATAATAATAATAATAATAATAATAATAATAATAATAATAATAATAATAATAATAATAATAATAATAATAATAATAATAATAATAATAATAATAATAATAATAATAATAATAATAATAATAATAATAATAATAATAATAATAATAATAATAATAATAATAATAATAATAATAATAATAATAATAATAATAATAATAATAATAATAATAATAATAATAATAATAATAATAATAATAATAATAATAATAATAATAATAATAATAATAATAATAATAATAATAATAATAATAATAATAATAATAATAATAATAATAATAATAATAATAATAATAATAATAATAATAATAATAATAATAATAATAATAATAATAATAATAATAATAATAATAATAATAATAATAATAATAATAATAATAATAATAATAATAATAATAATAATAATAATAATAATAATAATAATAATAATAATAATAATAATAATAATAATAATAATAATAATAATAATAATAATAATAATAATAATAATAATAATAATAATAATAATAATAATAATAATAATAATAATAATAATAATAATAATAATAATAATAATAATAATAATAATAATAATAATAATAATAATAATAATAATAATAATAATAATAATAATAATAATAATAATAATAATAATAATAATAATAATAATAATAATAATAATAATAATAATAATAATAATAATAATAATAATAATAATAATAATAATAATAATAATAATAATAATAATAATAATAATAATAATAATAATAATAATAATAATAATAATAATAATAATAATAATAATAATAATAATAATAATAATAATATTTAATAATAATAATAATAACTAATAATAACTTTAATTAAGCCCTGTGAGTACCAGGGTAAGTCTTTTAACAAAAATACGGTGTAAGAGCCGATATATCAATAATTTCATGATTTAAACCAAGTGGAGATAAATATTGAGTATTACGCCAATTGTAATTCCTCTGAGATTGAGCAGTTTCTTTTAAAATAGAATTATCATGCATGTATAGTCTATTGCTATAATTCCTTATAATGTCAAACGAAGATTTTGTAAATATTTAGATTTGAAAAGTTTTTGTTTTTGATGAAAAATTTTTTCCAATACAAAATCTTAAAACTTTTCTCTCAAAAATTTCAAATCTGTTCATTAATGTCGGTGAAATAGAAAACCAAATAGGAAACGCATACTCTGTTAACTTTATTTAAAACAAAATTTCCATGTTCATTAAACTTAAAAAGCTTATTAAACATAATGCCAAGACATTTAAAGCTGTTTTTAAAAGGAATTTCAATACCATTTAAATACAACTTTAATCTTTTGCTTTCTGGAACTACGAAGTAAGTACATTTCCCCGACGCATTTCTGAGGCAAATTGCACAAATTCACTTTTTGTGGCATTTATTTTAATACCCCAAAAATCATAATAATCTTTAATTTTAAGTAGATGCCTTGATACAATCTGAAAAGCTTGATTAGGAGACTCATGATGGGCGTAGAGAAGAGAATCATCTGCATAGTTTGAAAGTTTGAAAAGTTGTGGGGAAAATCATGAATTAAAATATTAAACAAATGTGACGCCAGAATTGAGCCCTGCGGAACTTCACAAGAAACAACACCAAAATCAGAAAAATAATTATTTAAATGAATGCAAAACCATCTAATGCAAAAGCAAATCTTAAATAATTCAATAATATGTAAATCAAAACCAATTAAACTCATATTGAAAATTATACCTGCATGAAACGCTCTATCAAAGGCTTTCCCAACGTCGAGCGGAACAACAACTGTGTAACGACGCTGTCTTAAATTACAAACTACATCGCTATGAAATTTTGAAAGAGCGTCTATAGTACAATGTCCTTTTTTAAATCCAAACTGTAAATTTGGAATATACGAGTTATTTAAACCGATATCCATTTTTTCACGAATTGTCTTTTCAAAAAGCTTACCTAAGTTCGAAAGCAAAGAAATGGGCCTTAAGTTGTTAATATCGGAAGAATTTGTTCTCTTTTTGATAGGAATTATTTTTGAAATTTTCCAATTATAAAGAAAATATGCATTATTTAAACAATTATTAAAAATAACAACTAAAAACTCAAAGGCCTTCATAGGAAATTTTCTAAATTTTTATTATTCAAAGAAATTGAATGAACAACAACGTTATCTAATTTTACTAATTTTATACAATTTTGATTATTCAATTTCTACATTCAATTTCTACATCAGTCAAATTAAATAATGTATGGTCAACCAAAGATTCCACAAAGTTTTCAATTTTTGAGATATCTCTATCAATACAGGTACCACTGTAAATTTTTGAAAAATGTTCTTTTAAAATATTTGGTTTATTTGTCTCATTTTCCAAAACTAATCCATTTACAGACAAATCCCCAATTGATGTACGCTTTTTATAACCTAGAATATTATAAATTTTCTTATGAACAAGAGGTCCTGGTTTGATGTTATTCAATTTTTCCTTAAAGCTTTGAATTTGTTCCTTACTCACCAGTTCTTATATTAAAATATTTAAAAGTTGAATTTGCTTCGAAATTAATTTACATTGATCATTATGTCTATTTAAAGTTCTGTTGAAGATTTTTCTAAAATTTTTTTGCCAACCATACATAATTTTTAAAAAATTCTTCACAAAATCAGAAGCAACAAAACTTTTGGATTTATATTCTATTTTTTTAGAATGAATATCTCTACAAATATTTACAGTAGATGTAAATTTTTCAACGTAATAATCTATTTCAACATTAGATAAATTTCTATTCGATGGAGGAAGGTATTGTAGAAGATCAGTTATAATATCATTTTTAAATAAATCCCAATTGCTATTCTTAAAATATATAAATGAACTTCTTTGATTTCGAATAATATCAAAATTAAATAATTTTAGATGTAATATTAATGGTCTGAAAAGGATGGCAAACTATTTATAATATAATTGGGACTAAATAAGTCAATTAAATTAGGGCTCAAAAGAAAATGATCTAAAAAAGAACAACCATTAGTGTAAGATGGAAATGAATTGCAAAGTCTTATAATTTAATGAGAATTAAGCTGAAGCCAACTATATAATGCATTACCATTCGTGTTATTTAGAGTATCACCCCAAGAAATATTCTTGGCGTTAAAATCTCCACCAATTATAGTTCCGTTAAAGTTTTGCGAAAAAGTGGCTTTATTTGAAAGGCCATCTAAAATTAAGTTTACACTAAAGTTACATGGGAAGTAAATCGACCCTACCAAAAATTTTTTAATTATATTATGTACTGAAGTGCGAATTTCAATAAATAAATTAGGAAAAGCCACACCAGATATCTCAATTTTTGAAAAGCTGATAATTTTGTTTAATAATAATACTTAAACCTTGGGAGCTATTATCACTGATAAAACTGTAATCATTCAAAGAAATTCTTCGTTGTTTTAAATGCGTTTCCTGAATAAAAGCTAAATCAATATTATTGTGTTTAAGAAAACTTAGTAAATCTATTCTCCGACTTGTCTCCACAAGAGATCTTGCATTATATTAAATCATTTTTATTACATTATGGACCATAAAGTAGTTAAAACTTCCTGAAATAGACTTTTGCATTCGGCTTTTGCCTGTGATTTGGACATTGATTAAAAATTTTCTATGAAATTTTTGATTCATACTTCCAACGAATCTGGCTCGCATAAAATTTTAGCTATTTTTAAAAAGTCAACTATAAAACTAGGTTTATCTGAAGAATTGCAATCTTTATTAAGATGACTTGAAAAAGTTTTACTAGGCTCTATAAAACTAAAGTAAATAGCATTATAAACATTATGTATAATATTTATAATATTGGTAGCAACTTCAAATGCATTTAACGCAAATAAAAAATAAAAAATAAATTTTCTTTATTTATTTATCTATTTAATAACTGTGTCATAATAAATTATTACAAAATTATATTAATAAAGCACTAGCTGCTAAGGCCATCGCACAATGGTCAAAATACCAATTTTTCTGGCCAAAATTATTTGTGTTAAAAAATGATAATTTTTTGTTGACAAATGAATTATTATTAATTATTAATGGCATATGTTGTCAATTCTGTAAAATTTTTGCATTATAGATCAAGTAATGCCTTGCCTTTTCTATGTTTTCGAGACCGGTTGTAGCTATTACTTGTAAACTGTATAATTCTTATATTTATTGTGGTGATTAAATTTATTATATTTTTTTTAGAATAGTGAAAAACAAAAAAGAATACTATAATGGTATATATCATACTTTGAATATTATTGTTAAAGATTAACTGTTAATTATATCTAATTCATTTTCTAATATTATATTTTCTTCTTCAAATTCTTCTTCAAACTCTTTTTCATCCGTGTTTTCATCATCTATATTCTGTTCTGATATTAACTCTTCATTAGGTTCTTCACAGATTAACAACTCGATGACTTCGGATGGAAGATTTAGACGTTTTCTCTGATGTATGCGAGTGTTTAGGCATAGAGATGAAGCTAAGGGATGTCAACACGAAGGCCAAGCTGTTTCCAGAATTCATTTTGAACTTTCTGTTTCCTTTTAGAGACGTTTTCTTTACCTTTGTCCTCCCTAATCTGCCATTTTTTTAACATCGTATTTGTATCCCAAATACAATAAAAACTCAAAAAATCTTATACGACAGTGAAGTGAACTTATGGCATGTATTAGGTTCCTTTCTTTAGGCTTAAATTTAGAAGAATTGTAATCCTTTATTGCAAGAAAATCTCTTAAACTTGCTCCGCACATAGGACACGTAAGGTTAGATTTTGTAGCAGTTAGAATGTTTAGAACATTCCCGTCTATAACCGCTAAAAATAATCTAAATGTAATTTCAATTGTCTCTTAGATTTTTTTTTTTTTATTTTCTAAGCGACTTTTTAGACAAAATTCATAATCTTAAACTTTAAATAAACAAATAGTAAGAGTATCTTAATATAATACACTGTCCCATATTCGGGCTCTCAAGTATATTTAAAATATATATTTTCATCATACACAAAAATTTGGAAAAATATACATATTGAAATAAAAAATAAATTTTCGATTAAATATTAATTTTTTTTTTTTATACCATCCACTCCCGTGTGCAGAGGGTATATAAAAGTTTGTCATTACGTTTGTAATAATTAGAAAAAAAATTTTGGACCCCATAAAATATATATATTTGTGATCTTTATAACAACCGGAGTTGATATAGCGATGTCCGTCTGTCCGTCTGTGGAAATCACGATGACGGCATCAATCGGGCAGCTAGGGTGCTCGTTGACATAAAAAATAATTCACTGGCGTCCTGAGAAGCTTGCTATTTGAAATCGTCAAAATCGGTCAATTAGGGCCCGAGATTTGAATAAAGAACTAAAAAAAGTCTTGAAAAAATATAATTTTCTATGTTGTTCTTGTCACGATCACGCCCTCAATAGGACAGCTAAGGCGATCATTTTTAGTGAGAATGATTCAGAAAATTCATGGGAAGATTTCTGTTTCAAAAATCATTAAAATCGGTGGAACAGGTCCATCGAAATCTCTGAAAAAGTAAAAAAAAAAAATGAAAAATATGATGTTTCTGTATTGTTCTTGTTATTCTAAATGTTGTATTGTTGTCATAGATGGACTTGCTGTTTTTGTGGTCGCTGTGGTAATAATATAATAAAAACTAACCCTTTGTACTTTTTTTTTATCAACTCTGGTAGAAAAATTTAAAAGTTTCCATTGTTTTGGCATTACAAAAAAAATTTACTAGATCATTTCTGTCATTGCCAAGAGCCTGCCTGCAAAGTTTCAGATCGATTGGGTCACTGGAAAGGGGTTCAAATCGATCCACAGTAGATGGCGCCACAATTTTTTTCTAATTAGCTTTGCAATACATAGTTATTTCTATTTTAACATGAATGTCAATATTTTCAAATAGATATCATACAGAACAATGTTAAGAGTATACACGGGCTGGTCTTTTATTTCATACGTTTTTTCATTATTCTTTTACAAATATGAACATAAGTTTGGCATACTAACTTTTTGTTGTCTTTACAAAATAGAGCTACCGAGTTCATCAATGAGTTTTTTGCTTTCAAAACAGTTCTACGTAGTTATATAGAATTATTATCCTGCTTTACCTACAAAATATCTGATTGCGATTACATCTAATTTTTAAAAATTGTTTATAATTACTAAAGCAGTATTATTCACATACATACAAAATTGCACTTTTTAAATTTTCCATTCAAATTTAAGAAAATAGCAATTCTAAAAACTGGAATTAAAATTTCCAATTATAAATTATAAAATATTAATTGAATTTCAGAAAATCATATCAAAACGTCGGAAATAATAATTATAAATTTAGAAGACATCAATTGCATCAAATTCCAAAAAAAAAAAACACCAAATATGTTTACATTAAAAAAAAAAAATGTTGGCATTCAGGAGAAATTAAAGCTTTTCAGTAACTTCTTTTAACGATAGTCGAATCGTTAAGATAAGAAAAGCAAAATTATCAGTAAAATTTTTAAACGATATTCGCTATTGTTAAAGTCAGCTGTTGTTGTTATCTAAACGAGAACCATTTTTGTGTTGTTTATTCAATCGATAAAAAATTAAATTTTTAGGTTGAAATGTCGTCATACATAAATAAAAATCATAAAAGAGTGAAAATATTTTGCTTCTATTAAAAAACTTTTCTATATAAATAAAAAAATTAAATAGCATATTCAATTCATTATTTCATTTTCAAAAAAATACATAGAAATATTAGTAAAAAAATAGAGATATTAAACATAAACATAAAATCATCCTGTCAAACACGAAGTAATTTGTTTTTTCTATTATTCTTTGTGTTTTTCGCTTATATTGACAGAGATGCCACTCGTTTGCAATTTAAATAAATGGAAAAAAAAAAATTTGTCGACTGTCGTTAAGATGTATGTACTTAGTGAATCACTTAATGCTTAGTGCAAACAACAATAGCTGTCGATATATTTTGCGATTGTCAGATCGTGGAAATTTACAGAATCGGACTACAGAAAACTTTAATTTAAATTCAATGAATTTTATAAAACCTCAAATGATATTTACGAATTGCGAACAATTGATGAGAATGTTATTTATATAAAAATTTTCACAATTTTTTTTGGATGAATATTTGAAGTTCTTCAGAATGTAAAGATAACAAATTATTTTATTTAAAATTTTTGCGATATCTGGTTTTTTGCGTTTGGCATCCCTAATTTAATTATTTATTATTATAAATTTATTCTCTATGTTTTCCAAACATGGCATTATTTTTTTGAAAAAAAAGTTGAGAGAGCTTATTTCGGTTATTATTTTGTTACTCCATCCGACCTATATTTATTTATTTATTTATTTATTAAATGTGGATATCACATACAACAATATATAAGTCTTTTTAATAACAGTATGTGATCTTATAATGATACAATCAATTTGTGATAGTAGTTACAATACTTTTAAGAAACAAGAAAAATATAAAAATCAAAATAATATTAAATTACAAAAGTATAAAAATATAAGTAAAAAATTAATACATAATGGGAGAGCATAGAATATATAATATAATCATAAATGAAACAACAATTAAGAAAGTTTAAAATTAGAGACCAAATCATTTTTAAACAATTCATTTTTAAATTGTAAAGCGTTGTCTGTTATTTGTAAATTGTTGGGTAGCGAGTTCCACAGACATATGGTATTTATAAAAAATTGCCAACTAGAGATTAATGTTCGATATCGTAAATGTATAAGATTATTTCGTCTATTGGATCGTGCAAACTGAAGGCGTTCAAATAAATAAGATGGTTCTTTGGTGTATATTACTTTGTGAAGTAGAATTAATTATCTTATTTTTATTAAGGCCACGAGATCAACTCCGTACAGAGACTTAGAATATAGAGAAGTTCCATCATATCTCTTTATACCATACACATAACGTAGGATCGCATTGTAAGTTACTAATAATCTCCTTTTACTTTTTGAATCACAAAAAGCAAATATCTCACAACCATATAGTGACTTCGGCATAATGAAAGTTTTCGCGAGAAGCACACGAATGCTTAAAGATGTTGTATAATGTACAACGTTCTTAGCATTACAAATATTTTTCCAGATGCAGAATTAATCTGATTGTTCCACGTGAGCGATTTATTAAAAATGATTCCCAGATTTCTAGCAGATTCCAAAATTTCAATATTCTGATTGATTTGATTTCTTTGAGTTATAACTAAACATTTTGATTTTTTTGGATTTAAGTAAAGTCCATTTGAAGAAGCCCATTCAAATATTATATTGAGATCCTCATTAAGCTTTTCAGTGCATTCACGAATTAATCCGTTTTTCATATATGGCCGCAATGAAGAAATATTTGGCCAGTTGAAAGCTAAAAAAGCACGATTTAATGCATATAGCCACCCTACACAACCATTACCTTTGCAATGGAGGTTAGGGCGAGCTATTTAATTAGCAAAAATTAAATTAAACGAGAAGTTATGTCATATAACCGGAAACGCATGCATATACGAAATGCATGCATATTTTTCCAATATTTTGTTTACATTTATCATCAATACTCAAACCGAGGTGGAGGGTATCAAAGATTCGGCACAGCCGAATTTAACATTCTTACTTGTTTATTTTTAGTATTAAAAATAATAATAATAATAAAAAAATAAAAATATACCTATGTAATTTTGCTTTGCGAAAGTTTCAAATATTCTTAATATTCCTATAAAATTCTTAAAAACTGAGACATAATTTCCTCCATTAAAAAGTTTTGATGCGAACTACGTCTTTCAAATAAATTTTAAAAATATTCTTGTGCTTTCTGAGTAATATATATATACTGCCATTCGTTACATTACACGGTACAAATATTGGATTTAATAACACTGATAACGGTAAATAATAAGCAGAACATAATGGAAGATTTGAGAGTCTAATCAGCAAAGAAATTGAGGCCCTAAGCTGTACTAAAAATGTAAATTCTGATGAATTTTCAGTTAAAAATTTTAGCATTTACTCGTGCTTGTGGAGGCATGTATGAGGCAAGGGCACTTCTTGATTTGGTATTCCAGGCAACTTTTATTTCACAGATGTTGCTATACAGCTTAACTTCCAAGTCAGAAGTATTACTGCTACAATATGTGGCTTTATTAAGCTACGACAACCAAAAGAAGTAACAAGAAAGCACAAGAAAAATTCGAGTTTTTTATAATATAATTCTAAGTAATTCCAATATTAGTTGCTTTATTTTTTAATAAGCCGGTAAATTATAATATAACAAAATTTAGTGTTGTTATTTGTAGACCAATTTAATAATTTTTTAGTTTTTTTTTATATAAGCTGCTTGGTCGTAGTTTATTAAAACACAGTGTTATTTAATTTTTTGTGAACACTAAACAAGCGACATTTATACTTCCAAAGTTAAACAGCGAAAATTTCGTACAAAAAGTAAGACTTAAATAACAACAGTGCACTCTAGGTGTCAACATGCGTTGCAGTCCGGCACCTGGCACATGCAGTGGGGCCTCTCAAACGCTCACGTAAACAAACAATATTTGGTATAATTCAGCATAAGACACAAGTAAGCAAATTGTATGCCAAATGGTAAAAATGCATATTAAAAATGGCAAAATGTTTGCTAAATTTGGGCAAATTTATGAGAAAATGCATACTAAAAATGGGAATTTTTCTGTTAACCCTCTGCAACTGAGGTGCACTAATTTTAACAAAATAACTGACGTGGGGTCTAGCAGACCTCACTTTTAAGCTCACTCCCTACGCAAAATTTCTGACATGGCATCTTCTTTGACTTATTTATTTATAACAGTTATTAATTTTCAAGCTAAGATAAGATTTAAATTTGAAATAGAAGACGTTTCTGTGAAGTCACGACTTATTTTATTTAGTTTAATTAAAACAACAAAAATAATACTCTTCTCTTAAAAACAAAAAAAAAAAAAAAAAACACTTATTCTAATAAATTTTAAGGAACTTCTTTCATTATCTTTGCAAACACACTTTAGGTACATTCAGTTTTGATATTCAGCTAAATCATACGGTGATATCATTTATTATACAGTCTCGAAATATTACATTTTTTCTTGGCAGTTTTCACATAGAGGGCTGGAACACTGCAAACAACTAGGCTTTAAACAAGAACAACAGCTGTATTTTGTTTTTCTTTTATTTTTAGGCGGACATATATGACAAAGCTTTCTACCAGTAGCTGCCTCAGGCTGAATTTTTGGAGGTGGAGGAGGAAAGTCTTTTCCAAGAACTCGACTGATGGTCATGCGTAATTCTCTTGGTAACCTTTCGTTGTATACACGTTATTTCATATTATCTAGCACCATTTCCCGAGCCATATTTAACAAGAATGTTCCTCTTCTCATTTTGGACTCCATATTTTCAGATGCTTGGTATGCAACCAAACAGTTGATACCTATCATATCCAGTATTCTGTAAAAATTGCCATTGGCCAACGGCGAGTTTTGCGACTGCACGAATACACTGAGCATTTCTTGTCGATCTCATCAACGCCTCCCTTAGTGTGATTATAATCTACAATCATTATTGGTTTGCCTGACTCAGTGTCGGATTCCCGAAAGTGATGTGTGGATGACACTAAAAGAACTGCTTTATTTTTCTTTGGAACAAAGGATAATTATGTAAAGTCCTTGGTGAAACCATAAAGTGAAGTTCCAACTTCTCTTTCTTTGTTTGGCAAAAAGCTTGTAGGTATATCTCTCTTATTCTTTTTCAGTGTTCCGATGTAGGTTAGATTATTTGTTAATAAAGCTTCCATTAGTGGGATGGAACTAAACCAGTTGTCAGCTGTGATGTTACGGTTTGTGCCTTCAATAACTTTCACAAGTTGTAAGACTGATTGCGATGGCACTGATAATTTCTTCTCTTCTTCATTTAATCCTACTCCATCGGAATTTTTACCATAATAGATGTAAGCATTATAGGTGTAAAAAGTTCTAGCGTCACATAAAATCATGATCTTCAGTCCATATTTAGCAGGTTTTTGTGGCATGTAGATTACAAATTTACAACGACCTCTAAATGGAACTAACATCTCGTCAATGCACATATAGGCGCCAGGGGAGTACTGAGCTTGAGAATTTGAGATGAACTTGTTAAATATATTTGATATAGAAGCTAGAGGATCCTCTTTTTTACGTTCTGCTCTGGTCATAAAATCATCAAATCTCAAACAGTTGACTAAACATGAAAATCTGTATTTAGTCTTAACGCATCGAAATATTTCATGGCCTGTGCCATCATTAGCAAATACTGTATTGAGATCACAGTTGTTACATTTGAATACCGACGAGTAATATAAGAGTCCTATAAATGCTTTCATTTCAGTCTCATTTGTGTCAATAAGTTCTGCTCTGCTGTTATTTTTGAACTGGCTTCTATACATATAAAGTTTTTGGTTGGTGTATGTTATCAAGTTCGAAAGCATAGACTCATCAAAAAATTTTGTCCAAAGATCAAAATAACTTTAAAATTTTGACGTAGTTGAAAGCTTTGGTAGCCTTATAATATTATGAGCCGCCACTCTGGAATTTCTTCGACTCTCCTGATCAGACCATACAATGCCATTTTTACCTCTATGAAAATTCTCACTTATGGATTCTGTTTGAAATTCCATAAAGCTACTATTTTCCTCTTGAAGATCCGCTTCCAAACAAATTTCATCGCTATCAAATATAATTTGTTCTGGTTCAGAATTTGAATCTTCTGTTACATCGTCGTCGCTCAAATCTTCTCCTTCTTCTTCAATTTCCTCGAGCCAATTTAAAAGTTTCGGCTGAAGTTCTTTTGATGGAAGTGATTTTGTCTCAGTCTAACGCCTGCAAAAATATACATAATAACAGTTGATGTAAAATTTTACTGTCATGAGGTCAGAAAGACACTATGGTAATTTTACGATATTACTGACGTGAGGTCTTGTAGACACTATGGAATTTGACAATAACACTGACGTGGTGGTCTGCTAGATACTTACACTAATGCTGATGTGTGGGTATTACAGACACCTTACCGCGCAGCTGCACACGTGCGTTGACCACGACCGCTCTTTTCACACTGATCAACGTAGAAATATAAACCGAAAAGGTAACGAGTGTTTAGAGGTCGTAAACTGCAATAGTACGAAGGTACAACCAAATTTTGTTTTTGCGGTGTCTGTCAGACTACGACGTCAGTTGCAGAGGGTTAAATATGAGAAAAATTTGCATGCTAAATGTAGGGAAATTGCATGCTGAATTAAGAGAAATGTTTTTCGAAGCTGCAAATAAAAAAAATTTCGCAAAAACAAAAACATGCATATCACATGCATTTTTAGCATTTACCATACATTTCCTATAGACGTAACAGGTATTTTCCCATAATTTAGCATGCATTTTCCTATTTCTGTAAAGCAAAACCAATTCCCACTAGGTAAAATTGGATATAGAAAATAAGCATTAACATGGTTTGAATGGCATTATTATTATTTTTGTTGCTAGCAGATGTGGACCGACCATATTTGGTAAAGTCACTTATCACTTTGCAAAAACATATACAAAACAAATTTGAAAAAAATCTTTGCAACGTTTTTGCTTTTTGATAGGAATAAATGAAGATTTTGAAGGTCTATAACTAAGAATTGTTATAAAGAGTTTACTTTTGGACCACTGATTTAGGGGGTGTAATAAACATACACAAATCAAATTTGAGTCGGTCTCATAGCGGACATTTGTATGGGGTCTAGGTCTACAAAAACAAATTCATATTTGCGACCTATAATTTGATTATAAAGCTTATATTTACACACAGACGGACGGACGAATATCGCTAAATCAATCGGTATAACAAAAGACGGGTCAAATATTTTTGGTAGCCACAGAAATCAGTACAAACTCATTATACTCCCTCTGTATAGTGGTATAGGGTACCAACAAATCTATCACCTATACTGAACAACACAAAAATTGATCTAGCTGAAACTGCGAAAAACCTTGGCGTTATATTCAACAAAAAACTTGATTGGTCGGATCACATTAAAATTGTCTACGGTAAAACTTTTGCTATGCAGAAGAATCTATGGATGTCAAAGTATTATACCCCCTTGCATATTCGGATGTTACTTGCCAAGACCTACTTATTACCAACACTAATGTATGGATGTGGGCTTTTCTCCGGTTCATTAAGCAAACAAAGGCTTAATGTAACTTATAATAACATTGCCAGATACATATGTATATGACCGCAAAAGACACACCAGCATCTCGCAATACTCGCAACAAATCTATAATATATCATTCGAAAACTTACTAATATGCCGAACATTGTCGTATTTACATAAAATAATTTATACAGGTCACCTTTACAACAGAATAACTTTTTCGAGGTCAATGCGAGGTAAAACAAGTAAGAATGTTAAATTCGGATGTGCCGAATCTTTTCATTAAAATATTGCCATATTTGGGAAAGATAGAGAATAAATTTATAATAATAAATAATCAAATTTGGGACGCCAAACGCAAACACCAAATGTCCCAAACATTTTAAATAAAATAGTTTGTTATCTTTATTTTCTGAAAAACTTCAAATATTCATCCAAAAAAAAATTATGAAAATTTATATATAAATAACATTCTCATCAAATTGCGTTTATCTATGTAACAATTTTTATGTTCGCAATTCTTAAATATCATTTGAGGTTTTCTAAAATTCATTGAATTTAAATTAATGCTTTCTGTAGCCCGATTCTGTAAATTTCAACGATCCGACAATCGCAAAATATATCGACAGCTATTGTTGTTTGCACTAAGGATTAAGTGATTCACTAAGTACATACATCTTAACGATAGTCGACAAATCTATTTTTCTATTTATTTAAATTGTAAACGAGTGGCATCTCTATCAAATATCTCTATTTTTTACTAATATTTCTGCTTATTTATTTGAAAATGAAATAATGAATTGAATATGCTATTTAATTTTTTTATTTATATAAAAAAGTTTTTTAATAGAAGCAAAATATTTTCAGTATTTTATGATTTTTATTTATGTATGACGACATTTCAACCTAAAAATTTAAGTTTTTATCGATTGTATAAACAACATAAAAATGGCTGTTTAAATGGTCGTTTAAAAAATTTTACCGATAATTTTGCTTTTCTTTTTTTAACGATTCGATTATCGTTAAAAGAAGTTACTGCAAAGCAATTAATTTCTCCTGAATGCCAATATTTTTTATAAATGTAAACATTTTTTAATTGTAAACATATTTGGTGTTTTTTTTTTTGAATTTTAAGTAATTGATGTCTTCTAAATTTAAATTATTATTTCCGACGTTTTGATATGATTTTCTGAAATTTAATTAATATTTTCTAATTTATAATTGAAAATTTTAGTTCCAGTTTTTAGAATTGATATTTTCTAAAATTTGAATGGAAAATTTAAAAAGGGCAATTTTGTATTTATGTGAATATTAATGCTTTAGTAACTATAAACAATTATTAAAAATTAGATGTAATCGCAATAAGATATTTTGTAGGTAAAGCATAATAATAATTCTATATAACTATGTAGAACTGTTTTGAAAGCAAAAACCTCATTGATGAACTCGGTAACTCTATTTTGTAGAAACATCAAAAAGTTAATATGCCAAACTTATGTTCATATTTGTAAAAGAATAATGAAAAAACGTATGAAATAAAAGACCAGCCGGTGTATACTCTTAACATTGTTCTGTATGATATCTATTTGAAAATATTGACATTCATGTTAAAATAGAAATAACTATTGCAAAGCTAATTAGAACAAAAATTTTGGCGCCATCTACTGTGGCATAGTCACGCTGGGCAAAATGAAGTGACACTCTGTTAATGCAAAATAAATGTATTTTCCCCACAACAAAATATTGCAGAATTTTATGTAAATAAAATAATATACCGATTTATTTCTAACATGCAGTTATTATGGATATACATATATAGAATATATGTACATTATTTGTATTATTTAATATGTGTATGTATGTATGTATATGTAAATATTACACACAAAAAATACAACATCACACGTTATTTTTGTGTTTTTCTCTTTAAATAAATTAATACATAAAAATTTTTTTGCTAAATTTAATTTTTTTTTTTATAACAACTAGGTATTTTAGCATTATTTGCTTTAGATGCTGGTGAATTTTTACTACCTTTATATTAACTCGTATTGTCTGCTTGTCGAAAAAAGTTATCGATTTTAACCCCTTTCCCGTGACCCCAGGCTTGTGGCAATGACAGAGATGATCAAGTAAATTTTTTTAGTGATGCCAACACAATGGAAACTTTTAAATTTTTCTACCAGAGTTGATAAAAAAATTTACAAAGGGTTAGTTTTTATTATATCATTACCACAAAGACCACAAAAACAACAAGTCCAGCTATGACAACAATACAACATTTAGAATAACAACAAGAACAATATAGAAACATCATATTTTTCATTTTTTTTTTTACTTTTTCAGAGATTTCCCTGGACCTGTTCCACCGCTTTTAATGGTTTTTGAAATAGAAATCTTCCCATGAATTTGGTGAATCATTCTCACTAAAAACAATCACCTTAGCTATCCTAATTGACCGATTTGGACGATTTTAAACAACAAACTTCTCAGGATGTCAGTGAATGATTTTTTATATCAGCGAGCATCCTAGTTGCCCGATGGATGCCGTCATCGTGATTTCCACAGACGGACATCGCTATATCAACTCCGGTTGTTATAAGGATCTCAAATATATATATTTTTTGGGGTCCAAATTTTTTTTTCTAATTATTACAAACGGAATGACAAACTTATATATACCCTCTGCACACTGGAGTGGAGGGTATAAAAATTAACACTGCACGATAGAGAAAGCAGATATCTGAACGCCATTTCTTCCTGAATTCTATTCGCCCTTGGAACCAACTACCCCCAACATTCAAATTATTAGCAATGCAAGGCACTTCAAAGCAGCTATATTTAGCAACTTAGCTCAATAAAACATATTTTTTAATAACTATTATATTTGTTTTACTTATAATTAAATAATTGTTAAGTTAAAATTACTTGTTTTAAATATTTAAAATTGTATTAATTTTATTTTGTTTTGTTTAACAATATTCTATGTTTGCCTTAATCTACCCAGTACTGTAATATAAGACATATTCTTGTTGTATTGTATTTATCCTCAATAAATAAATAAATAAATATATAAATACATAAAAATTCATAAAAAATACGTCATTTGTATTTCCATAGCTGTGTATCACACATTTAGACTGAGAAGAAGTGAAAAAATTATTTTGGGATTGTTGAGTCAGTCTACAATTGAGATACTTCGGCCTGTCTCTATCGTAATGTACATGACTTCCGGTTCTTTTCTGATATTTGTGATATTTGATTTCATCTTTAAATGAAAACAAATTTTATTTCTGGTTGTAAATAATGCTCCATCAATTTAACTGTCTTATAAATTAAATATTTTTTGAATCACTTCTACTTAAAATATAAATTTCATTTTTAGTTTTGAACACATTTTGTTTTTTGTTTGCTTTTATTTGACACTAACCCAGTCTGGCCAATTGTGGTTCAACAAACTTAAATTATGTGCCAAAACTCCATTCAATTTAAGTAGTTAGTTTAATATAAATAATTTAAGTTTATTAAATATGCCTGTCATAGAATTTCTGCTTATTCATTTATATTATATTTCGGTTTGCAATAGAAACTTTTTTTTTTTAATCTGTAACCAGTGAAAAACATAACGGAAGGAGTATCATAATAAAAATGTAGGTTACCAGTGGCAGAAACACGCTAAAAAAAAGAGAAGCATACAGACGTATTCAGACATACAGAAAATATGTATAGAATAAACCTACAACCACTAAAGAAATTTTAGCTTACAAAACAAAAACTAGCAACGAAATTTCATCAGCACTAAAAAATTATCCAAACTGAGGTGGCCAACGTTAGAATTAAGAATAGAAAAAGTACGATTAAATGCAGCTCATGAATAATATAATCAAGTTTTAAATTTTATTCTATATCATATCAAATTTTAAATTGTATTACTTCTATTGACTGGCGATTGGTGCCTTGATTGGCCAATACAGCTAAACCATTGAACTTGGTTAAATCCAAAAAAAAAAAAAAACGAAAATATAAACAAATTGAAAATAGAATCATAGTGTAAAGGAAACTAGTAACATTTCAATTTACTGTGCAATCCTCATAATTTATAAATACTGTTTTCTTTTTGGTTTTGTTATTTTATCATTTTTTTATTTGCTGCTCTTTCCGTTCACTCTGCCAGCATAGAAAACATATATATTTTCGAAGCAATTCAAAATAACCACGATATCCTTGTTCACACATAAGCTTATTTTGCCATGAGGTTTTCGTTTATTTGCTATTTATTGTCATTCCCAAAGCCGCTAAGACTTAATCAATAAAATTAAAATTTTTATAAAGATTTAATTATACGAAGTGAAAATTTCTTGATAAAGACGCAGAGGTGAGGCTACAAAAAATTGTGAAAATTAAACAAATATGAAACCACAACCTTAACAGATTTGGTACAGTCAATAAATATTGCGAGCACTTGGGGGTTTTTGTTGTTGTTGCTCACAATATCTGTTGTTGTTGTTTGTGTTCCTATTTGTTAAATGATATATGGTTCAATATTGCAAAATCTAACCAAAAGCACATTCGATATTAGATAACAAATAATAAAGCTCTACTCATTGGTATAAGCCGACTAAGTAATGTCATACAACGTTATCAGCATCATAGAATGTCTAAGATCTGTAAATAGGTTACAGTTCGTGTTGATCTACTTAATAAGCAAAAACAAAATTTTTTTTAAGATCAACTAGTATTAATTGTCTGGAGTTATTCAAAGCTGTTTACTAGATAAGATCTCATTAAAAAAATCTGATTTTCATCTTATATATAAAAATGGAATTCGGTACGTTTGTTTGTGGTTTATAGGAGGCTACACAACTGGACCAATAGTCGTGAAATTTTTGCAGTAGGCAACTGCCTATCCGGAAGGAAAAATAGGCTTTACTTCTTTTTTTGGATTTTTCCATATAAGATGATTTTATAACATCCAATTTTTACATAAAATATCTAGACTACTACGACATCAAGTATTCTGGAAATATGTACATGTACATTAGGGTGGCACTTCATTATATAGAGGTGAAAAGAAGTGTTCGAATTTAAAGTCTCACCACCTAGGAATAGCAAAAAAAACTGAGAAACACAAAGTTTTGGGTCAATCAAAAAAATAAAAATTAGAGGCGACTGAAAATTTCAATTGTGTTTATATGGGGAAAATATGGCTTTTTCTCAGATTTTACGAAAATTTCGTTTTATAGTTTACTTTTTCCGACAAGTTGTTACATTAATCGATATAAGTGTAAAATTATCTTTTCAAAAAGCTATATAACTTGAAAATCGAATAAAAACTCGCCAAGTAATAACAAACGCCCCAGGCAACTTTTGTCCAAAAAAAAATCTATGTCATGATATGTGATGAATATTTTTTGACTTTAACAAATCGTTTAGAGCCATAATTATGTTATCTCTATACACGTCACATCAAAAAATTCAACAGCACTCATAAAATATTAGAATTTTTTTAATAAATTGTCTTTTATTAGCTGTGGGTCATATGCGACCCGAAGTTCAAAAGGGTTAAGTATAAAAGTCATAAATTTTTGATACAAAATATTTAGAAAGAGTACATTTTCTGAATATTTCACAAAAAATTCTTTTTTCTCGTCCGCAAAAAAAAAATTTTGTAAAAAAAAATTCTGCCAGAGAGAAATTTTGTTCATGAAAATTTTTCAAAACTTAAAAGAGGAGTTATCAAAATTTTATCAAAAAAATTTTCCATCTTTGGTCTCATTTCGCAATAGGTTAACAACATGGTAATAAAACAATACTTCATATCTGAGTATTTATAGGTATAGAGACCAAAACAAAATTATGGCTTTAATCAATTTCTTAAAGTTCACCTCGAGTTTATTTGCACAAATGTGGTCTGGGGCATTTGTTACTTCTTGGCGAGTTTATATTCGATTTTGAAGTCATATGGCTTTTTCAAAAGATAATTTAGTACTGGTTTCGATTCATATAACAACTTGTCGAAACAATTAAATTATAGAACGAAATTTTCGTAAAATCTGACAAAAAAAATCATATTTTCCCCATATAAACACACTTGAAATTTTCAGTCGCGTTGAGGCACCTCTAATTTTTTTTGATTGACCCCAAACTTTGTATTCTCAGTTTTTTTGCTTGAGACTATAACAGTGAAAGCCTTGGGACTTTGTCTGAGTACATAAGTTATTAATGTGAGTATTTGCCCAAAAAATGGGCGGGATCAGGCTAATGGACGTTAAATCGTGGCAAATATGGGCGGAATCACAAAGCATCGTAAATCGCGAATAACAAAAATCGGCAAAATAAAAACCGCCAAAAATCAAAAATCGCTTATTCAAAAATTCAAAAAATAGAATCGTCAATCAAAAATTGCTAGAACCGAAAATAATGCCAAAATCAATAAATGCAGAAAAAAGAAATCTCCACATTCAAAAAACACAAAAAACAGTAATCGCCAAGTCAAAAATCGACAAAATTTAATTCGCCAAAAATAAATAAAATGGTTTTGTACAAAATGTATTCCCAGTTTTTATTTTCGTTATGATGGGTGTAGCAAAGCGCATCGGGTTACAGTTAGTTAACTTTTTTAGACGTGAATTTAAACATATTGTATAAATGTTCATATAAAGCTGTTATCAAATCTAGAATATGTCAAATACTTACTGGAAAGTATATTTATATTGGGAATTGAAAATTTTTATCCACAAATTCATAGAAAACAAGAAAGAATATTAAGTCGGCCTAGACTGCTATATCATGCGGTTTGAAAGATGGTCTTAGATCACACTTTGTTGGAGCAACAACTGGATATGAAATATAAGAAGAAACCAAATTTTAGTGATATTGTTATAACTTTGCTACCTTTAGTTTGATTATTAGTTTTACATGAACACACAGACGGAGGGACAGACTGATAGATGGACGGTGGGTATAACCTAAATATTTTTGATATATCAGCAATCTCATTATAATCTGTAGGATATTAAAATATTGGGAATTAAAAATGTATATACTTGGAAAGAAAAATTGAACTTAAATAGAGAGAATTGATTTCAAGTTAAGAAACGTGATCCGAATTCAAAAATGATACCCTTTTTCATTTTATGGAGCCCTTTTTTTATTACTGCAATGTGATGAACTAATTTTAAGCAATCTTTCTATTTCCGCGAATAATGATTTTTTATTCGCAACTACTTAAGAAAAATGCAAGTAGATTTTCTTTCCTCCAAATCAGTCTTTTTCGTTTTTTCAAATACTTTTTTTAGTTTCGGTCCAAACGTTTTTGTAATGGAATTTGTGATAAATTCATGTCAATCTGTTCTTTGAATTAATAGTGATGCTGAGTTTCTGTAAAACATTAGAAGTGAATTTGGCGAATTTTACAGTGTCTGGTATTTTAAACAAAGAAGTTCCTCTTAATTTTGTCCACTGATGAGCAGCATGTCAAAGAAATCAAATATGTTGGCGCCGACAAAATCTTGCTTAGAAATCTTGCTGATGCTGTTAACATATCAAACGATCAGCGAACACCATTTTTTCGAACACGAAAATTTACTATGGGTTCGAAAAGTTTTTTATTTAGAAATCGCAAATAAGTTTGTAAATTCCTATTAATAAATTTGTAAAAATATTTCTTTCGTGAACTAAATTTTAAAATTTTGTTTAAGGTTCTAAAAAAATATCGATTACTTCGAAAAAATTCCGATACCAATAACATATATATCAAATGTCCGACAAGAATGTCACTAGCTTACTACTACCGCACTTAAGCCCCTAACTTCGAAATTATTATGTTTTCTGCATCACTTGCGACACTAAAGAATGCTCATGTAAAAGAGTATACAATAGAAAAAAGTTTTTACAATATTGATTTATCAAATGGGATTAGATTAGTCAGAAAGATCGCTTCGAAATGTTTTGTTTTTGCTGGAAATTTGTTGTTGAAAATTGCTTAAACATTAACAATAGGGAACAATGGCTAAAATAAATTATTTTATGTTCTTTGAAATATTGTCAGAAATTTTATACCATAACAAAAGAGTTAATTGTTTTCTAAAATTCTAAGTCATAAGCAAACTGTTAATTTATCCCTAAAAATAGCAATTAATTTTTAAAATTTAAGTCGTCTTAAATGTATGCTTCATTTTGTAATACTTAAATTATATAACTGTTCGTTACTTCCAATAAAGCAGGCCATTATTTCCAACTATTGGCAGGCAGGCAATCGTTTTTAATATTTGAAAGCATGCTTGGATTTTAAACTCTTCAATGTCGCGACAATTTTTTAAACTTAAAATAATGAAATTCATTTTCCCAGTTACGAAACCCAAAATTATGCTTCAATTTTGCAACAGTCCGTAGGTACTTGAAAGTAATCAAATATTTTTATTTTTTTTTCAATACATTTTCAATAATTTTGGAAGCTGACAACTGAAAATTTTTAGCAACGCTTTTTCATTTGGGGCGCTTTTTCATTACTAAAATTTATTATATTCTCTGAATCACTTCTGATTATTAATTTAAAAAAATGTAATTGTATAATATTTTTTTTTCTATCAAATTTTAAATTAAAGAAAAAATCAATACTGCATGAAAGAAAAGAAGAAAGCGCATATTTTTTAATAAATCATAACTACTTTGTTGGTTATTTTATGCAGATGATTTCAGTGACATTAAGCTTTCATATGTTTCTAATTTTTATCTGACTACTGAAAATATGAGCAGACTAGTTTTTAAATAGTATCGCATTAATACCTATTAAAGAATGGTTTCTTACTACTGGAACGAAAATTACGAATTATTGTGGGTAATGAGGTTTGAATTTATGTCTATGATCCCTACCCGCATCAAACGAATATCATGCAAAAGGTGAAAAAAAGCCGAAGATATCACGCCGTAGTAGTTTTAAAAATCAAGGCAATGTAAACAGTTTCCTAATTTTTTCGTGTGGTGTGTTACAAATTCTGTCCGCCGGATCTAACTGTTAACAAAGAATAATATTTGAATATTATGCTAGAAGGTGTGATACAATTGGCATTGGTTTTTCAATACCTTGTCGTATAATATTCAACTCATGTCATCTCACAACCAACGTATGTAGTGTCTTGTTTAGCACAGTATGACTTCTATTCAATTAGCTCAAAAGGCCACTTCATCGACAACGCTCTTATTCAATTTAGTAGACAAAAGCGAGTCGCTGCACACTGTAAAGGGCATTCAGGAGTTTCACTTTAACAACTGTTTGGAGGGACTTAATTTGAGGGCGGTGTTATTAATTTGGGGCAATAAATTGTAGTATTAACATTATTTGAATTTATCTATAATAGGCAAGGCGATTTCTTGTGACCGATGTAAGTTTCACATTTTTACCCCGATTTTGACAAAAAATGTATCATTTGAAAGGTATTTATTTTTAGCTGTTTTCCAGATTTACAAATTTTCATCGTCTGGAACATTTTTTTGGAGTTATGATCGTTTAAAGCTGTTACTAACACATTCATAAAATTATACAATGCTATGTGAGTGTTTATTAAATTTGTTAATGTGTTGAGTTTGTTTTCTTCACTTAAAATGGGTTGAATTGTGAAGCATACCTTTAGGGTCTTTATTGAATGAAAACATAAAATTTCCTAGAATTTGCACTCCAATTTCGAGTGTTAGAATCTGCTAGTATTTATAAATAGTTATTTTAAGTAATAAAACAATTTGAAGAGAAGCAAAAAATAATGAGATTGAAAAAAAATATTTTTATAAAATATTGAAAAAAGTAGTTCAAATCATTTTACATAAAAATTTTCAACCGAATTTTTTAATTCAGTACAAGAGTACTCAACAAATAAGGACTTTTAATTTTATAACAAAGTCTCATTTTTATTTTAATATAGAACAATAGCGTATTCTTCTTTTCCAAATAAAAACAATTTATAATACTCGAAACCCAGGACCAAAGTATACTTTCAGAAATATAGCATTTTGCTTTCCAACGAACAAGTGAACTGACCCACTGTTAGATTTTTGGTAATAAAAAATACCAAAAATTGCTCTGAGTTCCGACTAGGTTTATTATGTGCAGCGATTTCACCAAGTTAATTGGAATAAATTAAATTGGATCCAGAATGGTGATTTTGGTAATAACCAACGCCACTATAAGCTAATATTACCCTGTGCCAAGGAGTGGTCCAGGGTCTCATGAGTTTGAAACTGTAAAAAGAATTTATGTTAAAAAACTAAGCTTTTTATTTATTTTCTTTTGTATGCCGTTGTTTTCTTATGAAACAAAGTTTCTTCAAAAACAAATATTTGACAGAATTTAGCAGTTTTTAAGTCTTTTTCAAGACTTAGTAGAAGAGATGAAGAAAAGTGTTGTTGATTCCTAAGCAACACTTAAATATTAAATGGGATATTGCTTCCATTGAAAAATTCATTCACTGAAAAATTGGTCCCTGATAAAATTGCTTAATAAAAATGTTTGCTCTAGTCTAAAATCAGGACTATGGAGACGGAGTCAGAGTTGCGGAGTCGGAGCCGCGGTGTTTATGCTAGAGTCGGATCGCTACAAAAACTCGCGACTCCGGCTCCACAATTTTTCTTCATTGCACGTGAATGAAAAATTCAAATAATTTGAAAGTATTTGTCAAAAATTTTCTTTTTTGACATTGGATACGTAATATTTTACAGATCACTATGAATAAGTGGATTTTAATTTATTTTACGAGATTAAGTTCGTACAAGCTTTTAAATCAAATAATATAAAAGTGTTTCATAATTTAAATTATTTTGGAATTTGTTTGTTAGTGCATGAGTGTAAATTACATTAGATGAACTTATACTCGGTTATTGATTAAGTTGAAAATAGATGCTTGTGGTTCTTTTAAGGGTTGTGGTTAATTCAACTGAACATGAACAATATTCATCATAAAATTGATTTGTTTGTTTTAGGTCTGGTGTTTTAGTTAATTTGTTATGAAAGAAAAAAACTGAAAGTCAATGTGGAGTTTCATGTGAGTAGCTATTGACATACAAATAATAATTTTATTTCTGTCTGTGTTTTTTCCTAATACAATATAATTTTATTTTTTTCTAATAGAAGTTAAAAAAAAAACAGTAAGAAAATGATAGTCTGTCTAGACCGGCTACGGTGATAGACATTCGTTTGGCCCCCCCAACTTTTTTTATATTTTTAAAGAAAACAAAAGGGGTTTTGATTAACTTTTTTTTAACAGAAAGCTTTATATATTTATTAACTAAAAGATAATAAAATCCAACTTAAAAATATTTCAGACTAACATAATGTAATCGATAGAAAACTAAGTTTTGATGAGAAATTCGTTTGACCTCTCTTTTCTTCAAACTAATAAAATAAGGAACAATTCTTTTAAAATGATTAAGTTTATATAGATTGATATTTGGTGTGACCACCTTTATTACAAGTTACTGAAAATATTCTTCTGGGCATTGAATTGCTAGGTTTTGAAGTGTTTCAACACCAATATCCGACCAGAATTCTTTGATATTTTCTTTCAGCTCATTTACAATCGAAAACTGTCTTCCTTTCTCATAAACTTTTGCAGCGAGTTTTCGCCATAAGTTTTCAATGGGACTACTATCAGGACTGCATGCCAGTCCTGGAAATAGATTTATATTTTGTGACGAAAACCACTCCTTACTTTTTTTTCGAAACATGTATAGCAGCGTTGTGCTGTTGGAAAATGTACTCTTCGCCAGGGTTTTCGTCGAGTTTTGTTATTAAAATATCTTCAAGAAGTTCCGAATTCATTTTGGTGGTAACGAAACAAATTGGGAGCTTGAAATTGAATCCTCCCCAAACCATGACACTGCCTGAGTGGTATTGTTATTGTTAAAAACATATAAAAACCAAATTTAAGAAATATCTGAGCAATATTTTTGATTTTGGATAGATTTGAGTGAAGATCGGGAATTAACTTCATATTGTGGCTATGACTAAGAATTACCCCATAGGGTCTATTTTTGGAATACTGCTAAATGGATGTAATAACCAATTTAAGTCCGTCTCATAGGAGTCATTTGTATGGAGAATAGGTCTGAACATGAATCGATTTTGACCAATTTCAACACCGTTCATCCTATGGCTGACGAAAACTTACACACTGAATTTCATAAAAATATATTCATATTTGCGACCTGTGTACTGTGGCCGAAATCGCGATTTTAGCGGCAAAAAATACTTCCCGACAAGCTAGCTTCACCAAATATGTTGTGTAGACTTCTAATGATAGAAAAAAAAAATAATCGATTTAAAAAAAAAAACGGGCGAACCACACCCCCTTTTTCCAAGGTAATGGCAAATAGTACTTCCTGTCAAGCTAGCTTCACCAAAATGGTTATACGGACTTCTACTGACAAAACAGCAACTTGAGAAAAAAAAATGAGCGATCCACGCCCACTATTAAAAATATATTGAATGCTACCAAGAAATTTATTATTTTTTTATTTCATATATTTATAATGTTAAAGAAGTTGTAATTGCTTATGGATTAATCTGAAAATAACAAAATAATGGATACATATTCCCAAAAGATATAGGGCTTAATTAATCATGGTCTGTTTCTTCGTTTTCATCCGCTTCCAATTCTAATGAATAATTATTTAACGAATCTAAGCTAACATCGGTATCAGAACTATAATTGCAGCTGGAGGCTTCTCCAGATGTTGAGGGACATAACAGTTCTGGTGGTAATTCTGGTATTTTAAAAAGATCAATGACTTCTCGGGGAAACGGAAGTTTTTTTCAACTATTTTTATGTTCTTGGAAACACAAAATTGAAATATATGGATCAGAGCTATCCATAGCTCTATGATACATGTCAAGTATGTTGTGCACTCTTGAAGCCTTTCGAGCGTAACTAATTTGATCATTTTTATAATATATATATTTCGCGCCGCAGATGAATTTTCTGCAAGGTAACCTATGGGTACTACTGAAGCCTTAACTATTTGTGACTATTTGTGCACTAATATTTTGTGTATTGTGGCAGACATCGAGTACCATTCGTAGTTTTGGAAAAATATTTCACTGGTTTTAATGCAATGAGCACGAAACCTTTGAGCATCAATTTCAAATTCAGAGGAGAGGGCAATTAAGATTATGTGTAAGTGTTTCAAAAAATCGGTACTTATACCAGCAATAGATGCTAAAAAGTCCTTGCGGGAAAATGTTCGTCTAGCTGTGTTGCCATCGTTGGTGTTGCCGCTGCCATTTGCTTTCGGCTTTTCGACATGAAGCCCCATTTGAAGCAAAAACTCTTTTTGAATTTATTGTTGCTTTTTTGCCAGGATTCTCTTCTCTTATTTTCCACGAACTTGCCATTTTTTCACATCTAGCTTGTATGAAAGTTTTAAAATAAACTCGAAACTACGAAGCCACGCATGCAAAGGGCTTATTCCATATTTCAAAGCATCGGCCTTCGCTTCAAAATTAGGAAAATCAAAGTTTCTTGTAGTTCGAAATTGCTTTGGACCGGCATGACAGATGGGGCATTGCTGTACACTTTTAGTTTCTATCAACACATTTAAGACTTTCTCATCTATTAATGTCATATACAAATTATATTTTACTTTAATTTTTTTCCCACTACTTAGTGTATATTGTAGTGGTTCTAATTTCTTAATCTGTTTATTTATGTTGTGGTTTTCAGTTAAAATGTGCTCTTTTGTTTCTTTAACAAGCTCCAATTTTTAAGGTCTACAAAAGCGTACTGACTGAGATGAACGGTTTACGCAAATATTATTGGAATGACTGATGTCACAGAAAGGGGCTGATCGAAACACTTTCCTAAGTATTTTCCACAATTTTTTGTTTAAACAAGTTGTGACCGGGAAAACCATCAAAACCGTAGCTCAAAATTAGGAACGATTCTTCAACATCCATTGTACACAATACTTCATCTTGATATACAAGAATTCTTTTAGCTGTGTTGTTTACCAAATCTTGGAACGATAGTTCGACAGAGCTTTCAATCGCTTTGATTTCTGGTCTACATTTCAGTTTGCTTTTATAAACTTTATCATAAGTCGGGTAAACACTACTATTGTGTTTTATGTTTAATAGATGCATATTTCAGTATTGCTTTTTAGTTAATCCGTTTTCTTACAAAAACATTAGAGCTTCTTCAGGTTATATTGGCGTAACTTCTTTATGGCTAGTATTAGGAAATTCTCAAATTTTGAATGGCCGATTTGTGGGACAAATTTCAAATCCGTTGCGTGGGTTTTTTTTTTGGCAGATATAGAGGCAGCATGAACTAATAATTGCGCATTGTCTCCTTGCTGGGAAGCTAATTCGAAAGCTAATCTCCTTTCATTTCTTTCGCAGCTATCATCATAAGTCATTTTCATCATAATCTTTTTCGATATAACAAAAACTGTTTTTTGACCCAACCATTCCTTATTATATTTTCTAAATGCTTTCTCATTTCTGGATTGTTTATCCCGTTTTAGTTTAATAAAATTAGATAAGTTCCGAGCTTTATTACATATTAGTTTACTTAATTCACTGTCAATTTCGTATGGATCCTTTGCTTTTATGTAATTCGAATCATTCCTGTTGTTCCTCAACCAAAACTAAAATATTTCAGAATTTTTGAACCGGAGTGTTTCTACAAAAATATTAAAAATTCGTTCATTAGCAGTCAAATGCATACACTTTTACCATGACACTTAACTTGAGTTTTCTATAAACAATCACGAAAAACGATAAAACTCTTCAGAATTTCACAAAAAAATACACAAAAAAAAAAAAAAAACACCAAAATAAGTACGAAATACAAACATTTAGCAAACTATATATGTATAAAGTAAAAATACTCACCTCGAGAATTAGAACTCATATTTAGAAAGTTGTTTACATATTATTAAAAAAAACAGTTTTTAATTTTATAACAATTTTGCTGTATTAATACGTACTAAAAAAATATGTAAACATTAACAGCTGTTTGTACATAAACAGGGTTGCCAACAGTAATATTTTTTTTAGTTTTTTCTTATCAATATATTGGGTATTGAAAACCATCAAAAAAACCGTAAAAATTTAAAGTTGAAAAATTGATTGCAAAATATGCATGGACATATAGTCGGACGAATGGACGGTCATCGCTAAATCGACTCAGAAAGTGATTCTGAAAGTGATTCTGAGTTGTTCGGTATGACTAAAGATTGGTCTATATTTGTGGTGGTTACAAACTTCAGCACAAAGTCATTATACCCTGATTACATAGTGGTATAGGCTATAAATACTATATACAGTTGATGATTTTTAGAAAAATTTTAGGAAGGAACTCCAAAAGTCTTAGCTAATCTTAAAATAAACCTTTACCAGGCACTAAAGGATATGGAGATATTTAACCGTTCCCCAAATTAGCAAAAACGATACAATTGTAATTGTTTAACGCCACCGAAACTAGTACTACTACTTCTGCACTCAGAACTATCAAATCCGACTTGATTCATTGACATCAATTACATTTAGCATCGCAGTCAGACTTGGAGTCTGAGTCGGACCTTACAACTTTCAGTGTATGGAGTCTGAATCGGAGCATATATAGAATGTTAAGTTTTATCATAATTATAACTTGGAAATATTAATGCACTCCAAATTCAAATACCAACATTTCAATGAAAAAATCGATTTATGTCGTATATGTGTACCCCGAATAATTTTATGTGGGGCAAATATACTTGGGCAAATATACTTGTTATGACCCATAGAATCGCGATGAGCCCATGGCGATTTTTTCGGCCCCCTACAATTTGACCCACTCTAATAAGGATATAGCAATGTCACTTTCAAAAAATCCAAATTCAGAGGAAAGAATTGGCCGGGAGCTGTGTTTTTTCACTTCAGGTGGAATAAATGTCTTTCTACTCCGAACAGTACCAACAAAACTTCAACCCATATTTATCAACTTTTACATCCTTTTAATGTCGGAAAAAAATATACGTTATAATTGTCCGACCGGAATGAGCATACTTTGAAGCTGATCGCATAATTTCCGTTTCTTCTTGGTCTGTAAAGCGGTTTCCATTCACATGGGCTTTTTTGAGATTTTTAAGGCATTGGGTGCACTTTTTCTGGTAGGTTTGTTCCGCTTTTTTTTTTCTATTTAATATCTACAACTTTGTTTCATACATAAAAGTGATGTTCCGTACGGTTACCGAGTTATAACCGTTTTAAAATATCCAAAAAGTGATAAAAATCCACCTTGAGCAAAAAAAATTCGTATGGCCATTAAATTATAATGGCAGCCAACTTGACAAAACTAATGATGCAGAAGATCTTATTTTTCGGGCTACTTTCAGTTTCAATTCTTAGAATTGAGTCCCAAATCAATGAGCTGAAAAAGGTTGTACTGTGCTCTGAGACCATCTAACTCATCTTCTGTAAATGTCTTCCACACTTTGCTATTGTCTGGGTTGTTTGTATTCCACTTGGATATCTTATCGCTGGCATACCGATTTGTTGCATTTAAAATAATAAATACGATGTTGGGAGTAAAAAATTTCTTAAACACTTCAATTGGAATTTAATATTTTTTGCTCAGTACCTCAAGTAAATCGCATCATGTTATGGGTGCGGATACGAGCGGCTGCAGGTAGCACTTTGCTCCATTTTGAGCCATGTTTTCCATCACAATTTGAAATTCGGTAATTTCTCTCTGACTGCACTTGGACTTCTGGCTGAATATTATCTTCAGATTCACCGCTATAGTAGTTCTCCTCTATCTTCAGTCCTTATTCCTGCTCAATATCGGAAGTTTCATCGTCATCCGGCATACAATCTGAGTCTTCATCATTTTCGGCAACAATAGGTTCGAATCCTTATTCCGTTTACCTTTCTCGCTCAAGAATATTGGCTAAAACTGTAACAACTCATATGTAAAATTTTGGGTCAAAACGTTTTTACGTATGATATACCAAGTTAACTTCGTCTATCCCTTTATTATTTCTTTCCATTTTTATAAAAAAAAAGTCAACAAAACAAAACCAGCAAATCACAAATTATGCACAATAATTTTTTAATCACAATTTTGAATGAACTGATTATTTTCATTAGAGCTCATGCTAATTGTAGTTCGTGTTTACTTTGTTGAAAGAAATTCAATTATTTATCCTACAGACCAGTGGTGTATTCTATTTTTTGATTTTTGGTGTAAGCTTTCTGGTCACCTTATTATTAAAAAATTAAAACAATTTCTTTTTGTTTTTATTTTTGTTGCGCTACGTTTCGACACTTGGTTTGTGTCCTCTTCGGGCGACTTATATTATTTATGTTTCTAACAGTCAGTGTTTTTCCTCATCATCTTTTTGGTTAGTTTTTTAAAAAACACAAACCAAGTGTCGAAACGTAGCGCAACAAAAATAAAAACAAAAAGAAATTGTTTTAATTTTTTAATAATAAGGTGACCAGAAAGCTTACACCAAAAATCAAAAAATATAAATTTTTTCAAATTCTGTGAAAAAGATGTGTCAATACCTATAAAAATATTGCGGGTCTGGCCAGACCTAGGTGTTACGAATATGACTAGAGTTCAAAAAATCCTAAAACTTATACCCCCTATGAAAAAAAAAACTTTAAATGTGCGCTAATCTATTCTAAAATTTATCCGAGAGGATATCATAGAATATCATAACGATAGATCCTCAGGAATTATAAAAAGTACGTGAAAAAAAAAACCAAAAGGGCCTGACCAGACCCTAGTGTAAGCAAGAGGGTTAAAGCCATCAGTATAGTCCAGCTAGTGTTTATAAACTACATTATGTGGTCCTCCATCGATATTTTGAAGCAATACAAATGGAACTATTTATTTGTATATGTTAAAGATTTAAATAAAGAAATTATGAATTTTTCTTAGATCTGATTTTTTTTTAAGCATCAACAATTTTTTCGCTTGCTTTAAATTTTTGTTGACTGGTTAATAACGGTTTTCTTATTTGCCTTAATTCTGCTTACACGATTTTATATCTGTTTAAGAAATAACTCGCCAAGTCACGTATTTTTTTGGTATTTGCAACCACAAATTTTAAGGATGCTCTTGTAGTTATTTGCCAAAAAAAAAAAAGAAAAGAAAAAAATAACGTTGCAAATTAGTATGTCATCATATAGTTAGAATCAAGAAATTGCAACTCTGTATGTCTTGTTTCCTGCTTTCTGCCATATTTTATGTTGAAATGCAAATGTTTAATAAATGCACGTACACAAAATTCGTTTAAATATACGAAATACGTTTTTGCATTTTCATCACCGTTTTTTTTTTCTGGTTTTTGCATCAGTATCTAAGGATTGTTTATTTTAGGTTAAAGAAATATTGGAGCAGGAATTTTTTTTTTTGAAATTAATGTTGCTTGCTGCTTATTTTTTTTTTTTCGTAATACATTTCCCATATTTAGTGGTTAGAAGTGATATCTACTGTGCAATTTTGATTTTAATATTAAATTAGCAACCATTAATTTTTATGAATTTATTTAAATTTCTATAAATTATGTTGGCTACAATTTTGCAAATTGACATGTAATAAAAAGAGAAATTTAATGATGTATTTTAAACATGACTGCAGCTAGTAGGGTTTGATGCCATACAGGAGGACACACACAAAATATTAGCGAACCGAATCGTTCGTGAATTTAAAAATTGTATTTTATACTGCATCAACAAAAATTTTATAGCACTTATCCATTTACTATAGCGATAAACTATTAACTGTGAGAACAACAGAATTGTGATCATAATCAACTTAAAATTCGGTTGGTAATAAATTCGACAGGCACAGTGAATCTATGTTATACTAGCAGATTCCAGCGCTCGAAATTCGACTGCAATTTCTAGGCGGCTTTATTTTTCAACTTAGCCAATTCACAAACCAACACTTTTATGTTTATTATTGTGAATGAAGATAACAAATACATTAACAGATTTAATAAAACACACATAGCATATGTATAATTTTATGTATGTGTTAGTAGAAACTTTAAATGCAATATACCTAAAATAAAGGGAAAAATTGAAAAATCTGTACACCTGCAAAACGGCTAAAAAGAAATACCTTTTAAAATAATATACGTTTGGTCAAAGTCGAGACAAAACGGTGGAACAAAACATCGGTCACAAGAAATCGCCTAGCCTATTAATATTATAGATTTAAATCTATATTGTCTTTTATTAAAATAGTTGTGTTCCACTTTTCTAAAGTTTTCTACTAAGAAACTAAAAAAATTATACACATAGAAAACAAATTCGCCAAGGTAATTGTTTTAAAGTGTAATAACTAAATTTTCGGTTGTATCAACAGAAATTTATTAGTAGCTGACTATAAAAATATGTAAACAGAACTGTAATTGTAATGATTTAAAAATTATTATATATATCAGTGCAATTCGGTTGGCAATAAATTTGGTAGCCAAAACGAATTTATTTAATGATTTTTATTTATCAAACAACATAAAGATTATAATTACTTGATCTAATAATCAACCTATAACTGGCTATTTAGTGAGAGACTTAAAATTCTTTTATAGTAGAGATTTTTGAATTTTTATACCCTATACCACTATGTGGTTTGAGTGTAATGACTTTGTGCTGCTGCTTGTAACTACCAAAAATATTTGACCTCGACCCATCTTTTATTATACCGATCAACTCAATATCACTTTCTGAGTCGATTTAGCGATGTCTGTCAAACTACAGGTCGCAAATATGAATATGTTTCTACGAAATTTGGTACATAAGGTTTCATCGGCCATAGGAAGAACGCTATTGAAACTGGTGAAATTCGGTTCATGTTCAGACCTGTACCCGTGTTCTGTATTTTATGTGAAAAGTTCTCACATCGAAAAAGTATGAAACAAAAAATTCCACTGTTTCTCGATTTTTGAGTAAAAACTGTGTCTGTATCTTAATGTGAAAAGTTACAACACGTTGTTATTGGAATATTCCAAGTCAGCTGTCAAAAAATAAAAACAAACAAAGCAAATAAAAGTATTAAAATTTAAGAAATTGAAATAATTTTTTTTAATTTAAATTTGTGAAAAATGTTCAATATACTTCTATTAACTGATACGATAATGATGATATGATAACTGAATGATAACACGCTGCCTTTTTTGTGCAAGAATATTTTTAATGAGTGGGCTAAAAGTTTGCTACGGTTAAATTATGCTCGTTTGCAGTTTTTGAAAGCGTTTCGTAGTATTGCACTCATATATCGAAACGGTCTTATCAAAACCGTAAGTACTTTGCTAAAAGTTTCGAAAAACTTTTAAGAAACATGTTATCTTATAGAGAATTAAATTTTAATACCTTCCGAAGAATACATTGCCTTATTAACCGAATGTTTGTCGGAGCAAACTTTTGTGGTCGATTATGAACGTTTAGATATAGAAATATTAAAGCAAGCTTGCAGTTATTTGTGAGTATGCATTATAAACTTTAAAAAATCATATCTAAATATATTTGTTTTCTAGAGATTCTATTAAAGCCAACGTTATAGTACAAGGTTATAAAAATGCTACGATGGAAACCATAAATGATTTACAAAATCTAATAATACATCAAGTAATTATTGATACGAATGCTAAGACCATCAAAACGGATCCTAAAATTGAGCTGAGAGATGTTGAGTTAGAAATTGCTATGATATTGGATTGGGCACTGGTTTGATTAGATGGCTTTCATCTCGGTGTGCTTCTAGTGAAGAAGCTATAGCGGCGGTATTGGAACACAATTTGCCACCTGATTTAGATCAAATGTGAAAATCCAGAAGACGCAAGAGCTCGTTATGAAGCTGTCTGAAACTTTAATAAAATTATTCAAAAAGTGCATATAAGTACTTAAAAAGTACATATATAAGTGCCTAAAAAGTGCATATATAAGTACTTAAAAAGTGCATATGTAAGTACTTAAAAAGTGCCCATATAAGTGAATATTGTCTCAGAATGATTTTTCTTTATCCTTATCATCATAGTCCGATATTGTTACAGTTTCAGTATCACTCAAGTTTAAGGTGTGTGGTGGTATCAACGCTATGGTATTAAAGCTATTAATCGCTTCAAATAATCAGTTGATTGATTAATAAAAACATCAATTAAATGTTAAATTAATAATGCAATTGTTTAACTTAAAAAAGTTGATTAGTTAAAAAAACATTTTATTAATTAATAAAACAATTAATTGGTTAATTAAAAAACCAAACAATTTATAATTAAAGAGCCATTAGAGTTAAATTATAATGATTGATTTGTTAAAAAATTAATATATTCATTAAATATTAATTCGATTAATTAAAATACAAATAATTAAATAAGTTAATAAATTTATACTTTTAATTAAATAATAATAACTTAATTAAATGAATTTAATAAACAATTAATTTAAAATCAACCATTTTTAAGTCATTTGAGCCCAAAAGGCCCCCACTGAATTTTGGTTGATTTTTTTTATTAATTAATCAACTGATTATCTGATTTATAAATTAATTTATTAATCAATCAACTGATTATCTGATTAATAAATTAATTTATTCCTTTATTATACTGTCGAACATGTTCGTGGGCATTGTAAAAGTACTAAGTCAGCATAGAAAATCCTCCAAAAAAGTTCTCCCCTCCCAGAATGGCTGTTATACTATTTAAAAAAATAACTTTATTGATTCAAATAATCAATTGATTGTTTAATTAAAAAAACAATTTAATTAAAAAAAAAAAATTTATTAAAAAATTGAGTTTTATTATAAACTTAATAATTTAATTTAAATAATAATCTATTTATGAAATAAAGATTAATTAAAATCAATATATTTTCAATAATTCAAAAATTAAATTATATATCAAGAAAACATGTTAATTAATTTTACCCCGCGTAAAGAACCTACGGATCACATAGAAATAATTTTTAACTTTATCAAAAAATGGATTTATGAAATTATATTTTTATAGTATAATATGCTAATATAATATACTATATTATACAGTTTATACAGTTTTGTTTAAACTTTTACGTATACGTGAATTTACAAAATTAGCTTATTAATGAAATAAATAAATACATAAATTTATTAATAATATTAGATAATACTAAAATTAATCATTTATTTAAACAATTTATCATTTTATTAATAAATTTATTCACTAAATATTTTTTTAAACAGATTTTATTTATTTTTTCAGCTTTTTGTAGTAGAAATGTAGTAAACGATTTTTTTTTAGTTCTTGAATTACTATTTTTTTTTGTTATTAAAATTATACAACATTTACTACAAAATCATTCGAACTACTAAAAAAATAAATACATATTTTCAAAATTCATTCAATAAAATTTGTGATTGTAACAAAACTTTTACTACACATGCGCTTTATCTGTTTTGCTTTTATTATCTGTTAGGAAAAGATCAAGAATCAGCCTTAAAAAGGATCAATTTAAGTGTGATCCGTTGAATCATACAAAATGTCCTCTGGCAGATTCCAAATTGGAAGACATGTAGTCCACAAGTTTTTTTTTTTTAATTTGGGAAATTCGTTGCACTTTCTGAATAATTGCAAAAAAAAAAAATTTAAATGTAAATACTAAAAGTAAAATATAAATAAAAAGTTAACATATTTTTTACCTTTTCTCCAATATTCGACGTCATCTTATATATATATTTTTTTTTAAAGCAACTGAATTTAAAAACTTATCTCGCATAGATTTCAGTTGTGAGTGAATTTGACAGTTCAACTTCAAATCTTTTCACATGCATACTTTACAGAAACACTTTTTTCACATTTTTCCAATAAATGTGAGAAAAAACGTTACGTGACAGATTGTTCTCACAAAATAAAGTTACAGAACCAGTCGAATGCGAGAAACAATATTTTGTGTCAGTTCGCAACGTTTTTTGTTTCATTTTTATATGTTCCATGTGAAAACTTTCCCATGTGAGAGTTACAGAACATAGCTACTGGTCCCTGACCCCTATGAAATCGACGTAAATTGCCATAAGTTCCAAATAATCATATAGATCTCAGTCAAATTGGGTTTGTATATGTTGATTGTATCCTTTAATCAGTAGTCCAAAAATAGTCCCTATAGGACAATTCTTAGTCATATGCCCCATATAGAGCTGCTTCCCGATCTTCACTTAAATCTATCAAAAAACAAAAATATTGCACAGATTTTTCTCAAATTTGGTTTGTGTATATTTTTTCAAAATATAAGTCCCCTTATAAATATAGCACCGGATATGAACTTTTTCATATCTGCAGCCAAAAAAATTAATAACAATGGCTCTCGTATTTGGTTTATGCTTATTTTCTATATCCGAGTTGTTGGACCGAAGAGATGGGGTCTCTTAGCCATAGTATAGGGTATCGTATAGTCGGTGTGGACCGACTGTAATATTCTTACTCGTTTTTTTTTTTTGTAATTATTTATCTTTCATATAATTCAGTACGTTTAAGTTGCCTCAGCGCCTTACAACCATTATTGAGGCGAGTTGGTGAATTATAACACATAATTTATCCCTATTTTGACCAAATGCATATTATTTGGAAGGTATTTCTTTTTAGCCATTTTGCAGACTTGCAGATTTTTACATTTTTTCCTTTATTTTAAGTAAAATGCATTTATATTTGCTACTAACACATACATAAAATTATACAATGCTTTGTGTGTGTTTATTAAATTTGTTAATGTGTTTGTATAAAAATGAGTTTGTTTTTTTGTGGTGATTTTTCAATTGGCTATAATTGATTAGCATACCTTAAGGGTCTTTATTCAATGAAAAAATACAGTTTCCTAGAATTTTCACTCGAATTTCGAGGGCTGGAATCCGCTAGTTTTATATAATTACATTATAAAAAATGTTTGTAAGAATGTCTATAAAAATGTTTGTTTACTATAATCATAGTCATCAAATTTATTCAGCTCAGAAGCTCTTCGATATTACCTAATAAATAATCTTTTAACAAAAATTGAAATAAAGAAATTCTGCGTTGCATATTAACAACTTGGTTTCATATTCGAACTTGTTTTTAAATATATATATGGAAATTGAATAGCCTGAGAAGTTTAGGTTTTTAGGGATTGTATATGCTGACTCCAAGATAAATTACTTTCCAAATTTATATCCAAATACTTCACCGAAGTAACGTCTGAAATTTCTCTGCCATCTAAAAAAACTAAAATTTACGTTAGAAGAGTATGAATTAAATCTTACAAGCCGTGTGTTATTTGCATTTAGAATAGATTTATTTACTCTCGCAAATTCAGATATAAGAGCCGCGTCACGTTCTATGTAAGCTTTTACCACGGTTTCATGTTTAACAGGGTGAAAAAGTCTTATATCATCAGCGTAAATAAACAATTTTCCAAATAGTCCCAGGTTTGTGATGTCATTTAGATAAATTGTAAACAATAAATTCCACACTACGCTCCCTTGCGGCACTCCATGTTGAACTGAACTCAACATGCTTTTATTGGAGTTTACTCGAACATACCAAAGACTCCATAAAATTCAAGTTTTTCAACCAGAACTTCATGATCTATAAGTCGCAAAAAATGCCAGCTACTCCACAATTGCTTTCATCCAGTCTCTTGCATATAAAATTGGCAACATTTGGAACCACATTCTCTATATATTCTATAGGGTATAATGAATAATGGCCTCATCGAATTTAAAAGCCAGTTACTTTTATACCCTATACCACTATGTGGTTTGTGTATAAACCTTTGTGCTGCTGTTTGTAACTACCAATAATACTTGACATAGACCCATCTTTTATTATACCAATCAACTCAGAATCACTTTCTGAGTCGATTTAGCGACGTCCGTCCTTCCGTCCGTCGGTGTGCTTACGTAAACCTTGTAAACAAACTATAGATCGCAAATACGAATATATTTTAATAAAATTTGGCATATAAGCTTTTATTAGCCATATGATGAGCGCTGTTGAAATCGGTGAAATTCGGTCGATGGTCAGACCTAGTCCCCATACAAATGACCCCTATGAAATCGACATAAATTGCCATAAGGTCCAAATTATCATATAGATCTCTGCCAAATTGGCTTTGTATGTGTTTATTATATCCATTAATCAGTAGTCCAAAAATAATCCCTATAAGACAATTCTTCGTCATTGGCCCTATATAGAGCTGCTTCCCGATCTTCACTTAAATCTTTCAAAAAACAAAAATATTGCACAGATTTTTCTCAAATTTGGTTCGCATATATTTTTTCTAATCGGTCCATTTTTCGAACTAGGCCCCATATAAATATAGCATCCGATATGACCTTTTTCATATCTGCAGCCAAAAAAAAAATAATAACAATGCCGCTCAAATTTGGTTTATGCTCATTTTCTATATCGAATTAGTTGGACCGAATAATAGGGTCTCTAAACCGTGGTATGTCGTATCATGTAGTCGGTCTAGACTGACTATATTTTTCTTACTTGTTTTATTGACAATTAATTTTCCGATTTGTTTTTGTGTGTGCAAAGCAAATAAAATTATTTTAAAGAAAAATTATATAAAAAGTGAATAGCATAGCTATAATGCGAGCACTTGTGGAAGAAATTGCTGTTCAAAAATAACAACAACGAAATAACCAAAGTATTGCTACAAGACAATTGTGAGATGAATCTATGGAAACCGCAATCAATGTCTGAATTGGCTCTTCCATTAAAGTTAACAAAAGTTGTAGTTGGGCTTTAGTTCTTCTCTTCGACCTACAAGAACAATAAAATATTTATTTTTTTATTTAAATTGTGTTTTATCAAAATACTGCTTACATTTTTACGTAAACTCTCATTTAGTTTGCCTGTGAATTTTTCTAGGGAAAAAAACCAAATAAAAAAGCAATGAGAATAACTACTTTTTCCCCTCGACTGAAGGAGTTTGTTTTCATAATAGGAGAAAAGGGAAAGTGAGAATTTTCATGCGGAATTTTTGTTTAGAATTGGGTTGATTAAGTATTAGTTTTATTCAAATTAGATTTTATCTTTGATTTGTTACAATTTTCCGAAATGATTGTCATTAGAAAAAAGGAAGTATTTTGTCTAGAAATCAACTTCCCAGCCCGAAAAAAATCATGCAATGAAGTGAAATAGATGTAATATTTGGATGCGGATCTTCTTAAAATTTGGTTCTTAATCAATGAATTTAATGAGGGCTGTGAATAATATGAAAGAGGCAATTTATTTATGTACGTTTTAACTAGTGGTTAGCAAGTCATGATAAATCTCTTTATGGTGCTACTTTCAATATGAACTTTAAGTTTTTATTCTAGTTGTACCCTATACCACTATGTGGTTTGGGTATAATGACTTTGTGCTGCTGTTTGTAACTACCCAAATATTTGACATAGACCCATCTTTTGTTATACCGATCGGCTCAGAATCACATTCTGAGTCGTTTTGGCGATGTCCGTACGTCCGTCTGTGTGTCCATATAAAACTTGTAATAAAACTACAGGTCCCAAATATGAATATATTTTGATGAGATTTGGCCATAGGATGAACGCTGTTGAAATCGGTGAAATTCGGTCGATGTTCAAAACTAGTCCCCATACAAATGACCCCTATGAAATCGACTTAAATTGCCATAAGATCCAAATTATCATATAGATCTCAGTCAAATTGGGTTGGTGTATATTTATTACAGCCATATATCAGTTGTCCAAAAATAAACTCCATATGGCAATTCTTTGTAATAGCCCCGCTCTAAAGCTGCATCCCGATTTTCACTTAAATCTATCAAAAAACAAAAATATTGCACAGATTTTTCTCAAATTATGTTTGTATAAATTTTTTCAAAATATAAGTGACTTTACCAAATATGATCAGGATCAGTCAATTTTTTGACCTAGTCCTCATATAAATATAACACCCAATATTAACTTTTTCATATCTACAGCCAAAAAAATTAATAGTAATGCCACTCAAATTTGGTTTTTGCTTATTTTCTATATCCACTTAGTTGAACCGAAGTGATAGGGTCTCTAAGCCATGGTATAGGGTATCGTATGGTCGGTCTACACCGTCTATAATTTTCTTACTTGTTTTTTTCTACTTTTTTCCATAATATAAACTTTCTGCTTAAGTAGCCTTTTCCCAATATCAATTGTTTTTATTTTTATATCATCTATAATATTAATAGGCAAGGCGATTTCTTGTGACCGATGTAAGTTTCACAGTTTTACCCCGATTTTGACAAAAAATTTATCATTTCAAAGGTAATTCTTTTAAGCTGTTACACTGACTTACAGATTTTCATCGCCTGGTATATCTTTTGGAGTTATGATCACTTAAAGTTGCTACTAACACATACACAGAATTATTGAGTGCTATGTGTGTTTTTATTAAATTTGTTAATGTGTTTGTGTTAATGTGCTGAGTTTGTTTTCTTCATTAGGGTCTTTATTAAATGAAAAAATAAAATTTCCTAGAATTTGCACTCGAATTTCGAGTGCTGGAATCTGCTAGTTTATATTACTATCTCTTTTTTTATTTTTTTTAATTTACTAACTTTTTTTCTCCACATAAATTTGCGCTTTCTAATAATAGTTTGGATAGTTTCGATTTCTATTTTTTTTTAAGTTTTCGAAAATTGAAACCAAAGAATTTCTTTCTTTTGAGCAGGGCTATGGAGTCGTCAAAAAAATGTCTCAACTTCGACTGCATTCGCTGAAATTTTTAAAATCTGACTCCGATGGTAAATGTATATGGACAGTGTTACAACAGTGATAATAACGCTCTGAGTAATTGATGGCAGTGCAACAATATAACATTTATTTTTTGAAAAATTTTATTTATGTTCATTAATTCTTTTAATAATAAGCAAAATAGTAATAGATCGGAAACATATAATATCAAAACTGCAAACAATATTGACTTTATTGATACTCTCAAATCGGATCCGCTGTTTTTGAGTGCAGAACATAATACCTCTGCGGACACTCGTTTCAGCGGCAGTGATCAAGGTAGCACCCTGGATAATCGCAGGCTACTTTGGAATTGCATCGTTTTTGTAAATTAGTAGAAGGGTCAAATGGCTCTATCTATATATTAATACGTCAAGGTAAGTTTTGAGTTCTTTTTTAAGCAATATCCCGGCGCGTAGGAGTGTGAAAATTGGCATAGTTACAGTGCATATGGAGAAGAAGCTGAAAATGATAAAATTTATGTTTAATCTGTCTTAAATATATATTAAATTAAACAAAATATAAATACTTGTAATAATTTGTTACACCCTGTTAATGCGAATGATTTATGACGCCAATTTTTTTTTTTACAAATATTTTAAGTCGGAGTCGCGAGTTTTTGTAGCAACTCCCATTCCGTCTCCCACTCCATAGCCCTGAAATTGAAAATAATCCTTTTGTTAGAATAAGATTATTCTTTTCTTATTGGTTAGTAATTAACAATTGATTTGATAGATTTCATATTTTGTGACAGCGTTTTATTTTAAATTTTTGAGAAGCACACTCTATGTCGATTTACATATATCGGCATGAAATTTGATAAGCATCATTAATGCTCTTTGGTCCCATACAAATCCTTCCACTCCACCTTTCAATTGTTTGTTATTATGAAAAATTATATCTTCCATGAAGTGGCCATTAATTGTTTCGCACGAAAATTGTTCTTGTTAGTTTTTAATTGAGTAATGGTTCGTGGCTTATTGCCGCACACTCTTTATTACAAATATGCCCAAAGGATATAGTCAGGAGCGGTAAAACATGAGTTGCGTCAGCATTTGTAACTCAAACGCGCTTCAAATTTAAGTAATTTATTTTGCTGCATATAGACATAACAAAAATGTCTTGCAGTAAAAGCTGTATATCGATCCAGTGGCAACAAAAATACTCTACTCAAAATTCACCAACTCTTCCTTTAGAAATATCGATGACCAAACACAACATGTCTAGTAATGATTGGACTTCATGATAGGTATTAGATATTTTATTTATTAAAATATTTAATATAATTAAACTTACAGTAAATCTTGAGTCTAAATCTTAATTCTAACTTAGGCTAACGGCTTATCATGATAAATAATATTTTAAAGATCTTAATATTTATTTTCAGTTCTCATGAGGTTACGTGAAGATATGATAAATAAGTGAAAAAGAAAAAATACTGAAATTAAACTTAGAAAAATAATAATAATTTAGTGAAAGGGAAGTCAAGCCAAAAAGTTAATTTTGCACCATCCCTTCATATTCATCATTTGATCCAGAAATCACTAGTCTTATATTGAGTATCACGATTTTGTTGTTACAACCGAATCTAGAGCCGAGCATTAAGTTTCTTACACTTCACTTTTTCTATTGGCGACTCAGACTCTTTCCGACTCCGATTCTTGAATATAACAGTTTTTTTACAATATACTTTACAGTTTGGCTAGTAGTTGAAGTAGTAGTTGTTCAATACAAATATAAATATTAAAAAGTAACATTAAATTGTATTAGTAAATTAAGCTGCAATTAAAATTTAAATATTATTTATTTCTAAATAACTAAATACGCAAAACAAAGTTAAAGTTCATTAAAAAAACAGCAAAAAATTATTTTTTTTTAATACAGCTTTCAGAAAAGGAATTGCTTCAGCAAAATTCTGGTTTATCGATGATTTTAAGTGCGATTTGGAAATTTTCAAGGTTGAAAATAATCTTTCAATGCTTTCTTCTATCGGAGGCATTGCAGTCACAACTTTAGTTGCATCGCGAATAGTGTGTGGATAAACAATATTTCTACCACATTCAATTTTGATGAACGATCATATTTATACCCTATACCAAAATGTGGTGAGCGTATAATGACTTTGTGCTGATGTTTGTAACTACCAAAAATATTTGACCTAGACCCATCTTTTATTATACCGATCGACTCATAGCCACTTTATGAGTCGGTTTATCGATGCCCGTCCGTCTGTCCATCTGTGTGTCCATGTAAACCTTGTTATCAATTTGTAGGTCGGAAATATGAAACTATATTGATGAAATTTGGTATATAAGCTTTTATTGGCCATGGAGTGAATGGTATTGAAATTGGTGAAATTTGGTCCATGTTCAGACCTAGTACCGATATAAATGAAATCGATATAAATTGCTATAAGAATCAAATTATCATATAGATCTCTTTTAAATTGGTTTGTATGTGTACAAAACTAATCCCATTAGGAAAATTCTTAGTCATAGCTCCCATATAAAGCTGCTTCCCGATCTTCACTTAAATCTATAAAAAACCAAAATATTGCACAAACTTTACTCAAATTTGGTTTGTACATATTTTTTAAATGTATAAGTGACTTTACCAAATATGGTCAGGATCGGTCCATTTTTCGATCTAGTCCCCATAAAAATATAGCACCCTATATGAACATTTTCATATCTGCAGCCAAAAAAAATTAATAAAAATGTCACTCAAATTTGGTTTATGCTTATTTTCTACATCCAATTAGTTGGACCGAAGAGTTAGGGTCTCTAAGCCATGGTATAGGGTATCGTATAGTCGGCCAAGACCGACTATAATTTTATTACTTGTTTCTTTTGCTTTTGTTATATATAAAGTTTATATGTGTGTTGTAAGGAATAGCAATGCAATGACTTTATTTCCTATAATATACAATGTCGCTTTAAATGGGTCCGGGGTGCATTCTAACTTGGGTCGAGGTTATCTAAATATCGCTATAATTTGCAGACCCTGTGACTAGGGTACAACTAGTGGGAAACAGCAATACAAACTACAAAATTTAAAAAGAATAAAGGCGGAACTACTTAAAATTATCTCGCAATTTTAATGTGGTTGGATAATGTATTTATTTTGTAAAAATGTAAAAAAAAGCTTTATTTAATTCATTTGTGTTAATACAATAGTATTCATGGTTTTATTTACTATAAGTATGCCCAGTCGAGCTACGCTATGACTTACCGAGACTTTGTTGACATGTTTTATTTTATAATTAATTTTTTCTACGAAGTGTGTATTGTGCAATTAAAATATTTTATTTAATTTGTTTTATATTTTCTTCATTTTAATGCTTGCTGCTATACAATATTTAACGTTTTCTCACTCAATTATCAAATTTTTCTAGCTGCCCATGAAAAGAATATGGGTTTTTCCAAACTAAATCCGGCAATACTTAACTATTGGCCTTGAATTTAGAATATCATTTGGCAATTTCTCATTTTAGCGTTTTCTGGTATCGCTCATTTTTGATTTTGTACATTTTTGTTTTTGGCGATTTATATCTTTCGCGATATTTGGTTTTGCGCTTTTTAATTTTTAATTTCGGCGACTTTTGAATTTCGCGATTTCGCCCATATTTTCCACAACTATTCACATTGCTAATTAATGTACTTGTCAAAAATTTAAATATTTTTGCTTTCATATTACTTTTTATTTTTGGTATAGGACGTGCCACTCCCACTAATCCTATCCCGCACATTTTTTCTGACTACTCACATTAATATGGAGTCGTTCAAAGTGTAAAGGCTTTATCTTCTATAGTACTGCAGTACTATAAGCGGTGCCACGCCCATTACTCCGAGCACGCCCATTTTTTTGTTTGAATAATCATATGAATAACTTATGGGCTCTCTCAAAGTTCCGAGGCTCTCTCTACTACAGTATTTGGTATTTACTTTGTATTGGCGGTGCCACGCCCATTGCTCAGATAATGCCCATTTTTTGTTCTACTACTCAAATTAGTAAAAGATGGCCTCGAAGAATTTGCAAAGCTGTTCCTGCCACAGCGCTCGAGATATATAATATTGAATTAGTGCTTTGTATGGTGTCATGCCCAATAATCCAATCCCGCCTATTTTTCGAATAGCTACTAACAGTAATAACAGCTAACATCACATAAATTTGCAAAACTCTCTCTGTCATTTTACTCAATATATATGATATTAAAAGTTCACCTTATATGGGAGGTGCCACACCCACTAAAGATATTACAGAAATTTATAGCTCATGTCCATCCTTAGGGACCATCTAAGATATTTAAAATCAGATGATTTTAAAATCAGATGTTTATTATATTAATATAGATTTTTAACAAAATCTAAATTCGACACTGTAACGATCCTAACCGCTTAGGTCTACCTCGAATAGGGCAGGGGCTACCTATAATACCGACCGTGCTCAGGGCTGGGGTGTGTTCTTACCCATTTCGAATGTAGATTTGGAATCGTTTCAAAAATTTTACTTAGGTAGCAAAAAAAAAAATAAATATAACAAATATAATAGGGATACTTTCCAAGAAGAATTAGAATTGTTGTTGATTGAACGGAAATCTAAAGATGGTATTCTTTCCATATCTTTACCCTCCCACCATGCTGACTATAGGGTATTTAGTAGACAGCCCAAAAAAAAATATATATATATATATAAAATTACCTACATACCTACGACTTCACTTTTCGTAATAAAGCTTCAGAATTTTGATTTAAAATTCCATTTTAAGAATTACAACCATTAAATTTATTTGTATTTAACATAGTGATATTATGGTAATTTAATGAAAATAAATATTTAATAGAAATTATTATATTATTGAACGTATGAATAAATTATTGATAAAAAAAAAAAAAAAAAAAAAAAGAATTTTGAAGAGGAAATTTATAGTATGTTGTTAAAACATGAATATCAAAATCAATTTATATTACCCGAAAAAAAAATATTATCCAAATATTGGGTAACTCTCTTTACTTAATATTTGATACTACAATAAAGGATTGAATTATTGAATTGAGTATCTATTAGATATTCATGTTTTCATATTAATTTATTGTAAAAAAAAAATGTAAAAGAGACTTGATTGTAAATGAAGAGAAAATTTCAAACACACTTACATTTTTATTTCCATCGATGTCTTCAAGCGCTTGGAATCGACGTAGATGTATAGCTGTATTACAATCTTTTGAGTTAGACCAAAAGTCTCCAGTTATGAGAGAGAGTATAATTTGTTTGAATTGAATATGTTTGTGTAAGTGTGTTTAAATATGTATAAATTATTTAGAACTAATGTAAATTTGAATGAATGTCATGTATTTTATGTATGTGAATGTGAATATGTGAAATTGAGAGTTTAATATTTAGAGATTTTTGAGTTTATGAGTAAGTGTTGCATGAGAAAAAAATGTAGAAAAAAAAAAAGAATATTTAGGTGACCATTTAAAAAAAAATGATTTTACATTAAAGCTATATATGTATATTAACACAAACAAAAATTCTTAAAAATTATATTAATGATCTTTAACACTATTATTTATAAATTTAAAATTAAAGCAAAATTATTTATATTAAAAACCAATTAAATAAATTATTGAGAATTTTCTTGTCCTTTAGACTTTTCTTTTAAATTTTAAACATGAAGTATAATTATTTCGAAAATAATTGAAAATTATGAAAATTAAACAAATAAAAATTAAGTTTCTTGATTAACACTATTTTCTTTTTTTTTTTCTCTTTCTTTTATTTTTTTTTTTTTTTTGTATTAAAATTTTTAAATTCTCTTTCTTTCTCTATAAGTTTTTTTCAAAAAGACAACGTTATTCACAAAAGCACTACTGGTCACTCTAAAATGGGCACTTAACACAGCAGTGTGTCTTTTATTTATATTTCAGAAGTGTGATTTTTTTCTTCACCTTTTCCAATTTTTTTGTAGTAATAAAACAAAAACAAACAAATATATCCTGCTCTGTTACTTATGAAGCAAATAATTTGAAATCATGAAACGGAGGGAATAACTTGGCGTGATATCCTTCTTTTAACAATTAATTTGCAATTAGTTCACAATTTTTATAATTTTGGCCTCTGGAACAACCATCCCCAAAAATAATTTTCCTATAAATGAAATTATTCCTTGATTAACAAAAAAAAATAATTTACTTCATAAAAAAAAAGTCTTACCAAAAAAATTTATTATCGAATCAAAAAAAAAAACAAAATTATTCTTTTGCGAATTTTCAAATAATATTTCTTCCGCTTGTTTCCGCTTCTTATCAAATTTCTCCAACTAATAAATTTTTCTAATAAAAATTTTCTCACCCAAAAGCAAAATGTCCAATGTCAAACAAATGCTAACTTGATTGAATTTTATTTTTTAATTTGGAATTTTGGTAAAGTATAAATGTCCTAAGTTATACAGAAGATAATTATAGAGGAAAATGTCATTCTAATGTATATAATATATCGCTATCACAACACACAAAAATGTTGGCCAAGGAATCAAACATCTGCCCTCAAACTATTTCCAATGCTTTCATCAGGTAAATTTTATGTAACATTGATAAGACACATGTTTCGGGCAGAAGGAAAGATATATATGATGTTTTAAGGCCGAGGAAATGGGAAGCATTTCCAAAAGCTCTCCCAACACATCCTGTAGAAAACCAGCTCGGTTAGATTAGTGCTCAGGCTGCTAGGCGCGAAAAGTTACAGCCCGCTTAGGTGTGAAAAAATTATAAAAAGTTCCAGACACGAACGCTGCGAGAATTTTTAATGGGCAAAAACTGAGTACGGATATTGAAATCGCGTTTAATAATAATGGTTGTAATGATCGACGAAACGTATGTACTGGAAGTGTCAGAGATAAAATAAGTACCCAAATGTTGACAAAATTTCCAAAAAAAAAAAGCACCTGGTATTGCAAGTAATTTTTTACAACGGACTCAATAAATACCGAAATTTATATTATATTAAGTTTTAACACAATGTGTCCATATATATTTGACCCGATTTGGTATCTTGCCACCAAGCTAAGGAAGCTATTGAGTGGTAGAATATTAATAACGTGATTTTTTGACTGGCTTATGCTAGTAGTAAATATTGGGCTCTTGTCAAAAGGGAGTTGAAGAGCACAAAACAGGTTTATCAAATTAGGGAAGATTTTAAACGGAGATGGATTAGCTGTTCCAAAAAAGTAGCAGAAACCATTATAAAATAGCTAATGGAAGGATTTCAGAAAAATATTCATAAGTTCAGAAGTCGTGACTAAAAATATATTAATTACGTTTTTTGTTAGGTTTCGGAGCTTAAGCCAGCAGTAGATATTGTGCTCTTGTCAAAATGGAATTAATGAGCACAAAATGGGTGTGCTAAAATAGGGAACATTTGAAACGGAGACGGACTACCTGTTCCAAAAAAGTAGCAGAAACCACCATAAAATTCCTAATGGAAGGGTTTCAGAAAAAGTTTCATAAGTTCAGAAGTAGTAACTAAAAATATAATAATTATCTTTTTTGTTAGGAGGTATTTTTCTGAATGTACAACATAACGAGAATGTTGTGTCAAAATTTCAATTAAATTGGAGCAAAACTAACGAAGACACAGTGTTTCAAACGACCGGCCTCATAAGGTATGTCGTATATAAATCAGTTTTACAAACCTTTGAATCGATTTTCTCGCAAACAACACGTTTGACGTCCGTGAAGATCATACCTCAAAATATGCTTGACCGATTCCTTTGAAATTTTATACACTATTTCTTGACCTAAATCGAAGGGTTTTTTTAATTTTTTTTTCAATTTTCAACAACAAATTTACCGAAATTTCATAGCAAACAACGTGTTTTTTTACTTCAAAATGCTACAAAAAAATCATTTGAGTCGGATCACAGGGGAGATGTGTACACGTCTAGTAATTAAAGATTTGTTTTATGGTACTTTTTTTTTAATCAAACAGAAAGCGTCATCCATGTATTACTTATAGGAATCAACTGCATGGGCTCTGCTAATATAAAAATATTTATTATTATTTATTATTTCGACCGATTAATTTTTATTTTTTGGTTTTATATTTTTTTATTTTTCAATTTATATTTTAATTGTTACATATTTCGTTTTTCATTTTTTATTTTTCTTTTTTATTTTTAATTTCTCATTTTTAATTTTTTATTTTAAATTTTTTATTTTTCATTTTTCATTTTTGATTTTTTATTTTTTATCTTCAGTTTTTCATTTTTAATTTTTCATTTTTCATTTTTTATTTTTCATTTTTGAATTTTAATTTTTGGTTTTTCATCTTTAATTTTATATTTTTCGTTATTTGTTTTTCAGTTTTCATTTTCAATTTTTTATTTTTCATTTCTCATTTCTCATTTTTTATTTTTCAGTTTTCATTTTTAATTTTTTATTTTTCATTTTTCATTTATAAGTTTGCAGTTTTCATTTTATATTTTACATTTTCAAACAGGTTATTACATATCTTATTCTGTTCATCAATACAATCATAAGTTACACCGATTTTGTCTTACGGCTCATACCCCTGCAGGAAGCCTGGGGTCAAGTGTCCCCAGGTCACCACTTTTGTCTACTATTTTGTTGACATTGTCAACTAAGCGTCTACACTATTTACTTTACTTTATCTGTCAAAAAAATTTCCATACTGAAGTTGGGAGTTCTGTTTCTTCTTCACTTCTACAGTTTCGTTTGAAAAACACGTGGTTGGATGAAAAAATAAAGATTTAAAACAAAATATAGAAAAATTGAATATAAAAGGTAAATAAAAATAAATTTTATAATAAATCAAATAAAAAAAAAAAACATAATAAGTAAACGAAGTTATAAAAGTAAAGTGAAAGAACAATCAAATTTGTACAAGAATATCTGGTTCCAATGTCTACATATGGTCCCATGAGACTACCTAGTCAATACTAATCAATAGTATCAATGTCACTAGTGATTTGCAATGACACGTACATGTTAAGTGTCTACAGAAAATTACATTGTCTGGGGTACAGTTGGTCAGTAGTACTGGTGATAAAGTCAATAGTGAATCAGTACTGTTTCACTATTGACATTTCCTGCAGGGATGTTACGCTGTTTTTGTGATTGTATTGTGAAATAGAAATTTACCCCCCTGCACGTATAGATGTTTACACATAAAAAAAAAAATTACAATAAAAACTTTTCCTGATCACCTCGGGAAACATATCACCTTTTAAACGCATTTAGATTTTTTTTATTTCACATGATCCGTAAACGCAAACAAATTTTTTTTCGAACCGCCTCCGGAAATTCGCTGTCACGGGCTTATTTATTAAAATTTTTAATTTAGATTTTTTTTGTAGATACCTCAGATGTTATCCCATAACGTAAATTATCAAAATATGACTTTTTTCACATTTAAATGAAAAAAAAAAAAAAAAATCAAAACTCCAGGTATAATGGTTTCCTTATAATTATATTTTATATATCGCACCTGTACCTCTAAAGTGAGTCAACTCAAAATTTACAAATTTTCAGTAGAGGCAAAAAACGTTTTTTTTTAATGTTTACTATAAAACTTAAAAACAGTTGTTTTATTGTAAAGAATTGCAAATAAGAAGTATACAACAATGGCAGTAGTAGCGATTTTTTCAGTGATCATTAAAAATAGCAAGTTTTTTGAGTGCAACTCAAAATATGTCTTTTTAGTGGATTCTAAAGAAGCTACTCTTATAACACAAATAGGGTTACAACTGTATTTTTTTTTTGCGAAAGACTAGAATCGTGTATCGTTTTCTTGCAAAAAGTGAAAATTAAAAAATTTTGAGTTGACTCACTTTAGAGGTACAGGAGCGACATGTTATGTTTTTTTTTCGATCGCAATCCTTATAATATTTCAGTTTAGTTATAAATTTAGTTTGGTACATTATGGTTACGATTGTACCATTTTCAAACTTTAAATATAATAATAGTGCAATAATGCAGTCTCATTAAATTTTTTTAAATTCAAGAACATTTCTCTATCCCACATATTTCGAGTTTTTTCCTAACATATACAATTGAGTAACTTTTTTATAAGTTTACTTTACATTGTCTTAGCTCTGGAAAATATAACCATAATTCATTTCATATCCGGCTTATGTTCCTCCTGCAAACTCTACTCATCTGTCCACTTACAAATGTTTTTTTTTTTTTGTATAGCTGCTAAATGATGGCAATCACTTTGGCAAAAAACTTTTAAATGATTTGTTTGCAAATAATTTTCCTTTCTATTAATTTTCCTTAAGAAATTTATACCAACCCTTATGAACTCACTATTTTTGCAGCGGCCTTAAACAAAAATCAATTATATTATCATTATATCATAACGAAATTATGCTCTTCCTTTACTGCTCTACAGCACTAAACATAACGACATTGGTTCCCCAATGTATAAATAATTTTTGTGAATGAAATTGCTATTGAATAAAATATGAATGTTTAGTTAAACAAATGACAATTTTCTAATTTTTTTGTCCATGGTTCTCCCTTATTTATATTCATTAATCATTTGCCATCATTAATCAGTCTGCATTTAGGTCTTGGAAAAATATGGAGAAAATTATATTGACATTACCACAATATGAATGAAAAAGTACTTTAAGTTAGAAAAAGTGAAAAAAAAACGAGCTGGATGTGTAAGTAAAATCTTATAAATTTCCATCATAATTTAAAAACAAAGTAGAAAAAGAAAACTCTATTCACACAGTCTTCAATTTTGCTGCTGCAGAGACTTATAACTCTCGCATACCTATTATGAATTACAGCCGTTACCAACAACATCTTCACAACCAAGCGTTTTATTAATAAAACTAGAACAAAGTTATGGTGGAGGAGTAAAACCAAAAAAAAAAAAAAAAGACAAGACAAGTTACACGAGCCACAATTGTTTGGTAATAAATTAATATAAAAAATTTCTCACGCTTAAGCAATAAAAGACCACTTGAAATAAATCAACTTAAAAATGAAAATGAAAATGAAAACGAAAAGCAATAATAAATAAAACAAGAAAAGAGTCAGGAAGTTCTGTTACCAACTAAGACTTTTAAGAATATATTGCTTTTAAATTATCCTCATTGATAAAATTCTTTCAGATTTTCTCATTTATTTTATTTTTCATTTTATTATTTTTATTATTTTCTTTTTTTTTTTTTTGCTTTTTTAAACAAAGACTATATTGACCATTATGGGTATGGTTCATTACATTATTTTATAATCCATCATGTCAAATTCAATCCTTTTTAACGTTGTGTCATCCTGTTCAATTTGTCTACATAGTTGTCCGCAGTTTTCTTTCAATTGTCATTGAAACCATCACAATGTTCAGCGACATTCATCGGACATTTCAATACTCTTCAGTTATTCGCTTCGTTTCGTTTATTTTTTAGGTTGTTTTTTTGTCTTTTGCATTCCATAACAAAGATTTTATATTTTCATTTCGTTCTTTTTAATCATGATTAACTGGTGGACATATAAGTACCCAGCAAAATTTTTAAATTTAAATGACATTATTTTCAGTCCGCACAATAAAAAGTTATGTAGAGATATACTTAGTTTAAGAAAAGCTCAATAGCTGATTTATTCGGTCATTATGAAATGTTATTCAAACGACTTTAAGCAAATTAAGGAATATGTGGGGTTTATCATAGATAGCTCTGTACTGAAATCATCTAAACCGTACTCATACTTTAGAAGAATCTTTAGAATCCTATCTTTAAGCAGTTTTCTACATATTTATATGAAAAAAGCTTTGTTTTGTAAACAAAAATTATTTTAATGATTGAGTTAGAAATTAATCAGGCTCAAAATCTAATGGTTTTACTTTAACCCTTGTCCTGTGTAAGTAGGTCAAAATTTTATTTTGCTTTATCTTGAAAAGTTATTAATGTAATTTTCTGAAACTAGAATAAAAAAAAAAGAAAAACTAATCCTAATACCTAACAGAGCGTCCCCAAAAAATAGTAGCGTATAAGGTGTAAGAGGGTCAAAATTGCCCAATACAAATTGCATGATATCTCTTAGTTTTATATGTTTTCTACATGTACATTCATTTATTTTATTTCAAATTATATGATATTTGAATTTTTAAATTCAATGAAGAACACTTTGCAGTTTCGAATTTTTGAATAAAACTAAGTACCCAAACGAATTTTTTTTTTTCAGTTCAAGGAAATAATTTTTTAAATATATTATTGAAAAACTTAGTTTAGTATGAATATTACTTTAGTCTGAATACAATTTCAAAGCGTGCGGTTGTTGTAAAAAAATTAAAAAATGTCGCGATTGAACGAAAGTCAAATTCATGATTTGTTATATGAATCAGAAGATGATGAAATAGATAATGATCTATTGATTCCGTATATAATCAAAATGTATCAGAAGATGATGAAATAGATAATGATCTATTGATTCCGTATATAATCAAAATGTATCAGATTTGAGTGAAAGTGATAGTGATGAAACTAATGATAATGAAATCACAGATAACTTTATTTCTAAGGACGGAAAATACGTGTGGATAGACCAGAATCCAAATATAGATACCACTGGCAGACGTGCATCTGAAAACATTATATATACTAAACCTGTACCAACTCTTTACACAATTACGATAATGACATCTCTAGAATCATCTTTCGATTTGCTTATGCCCAGGGAAATCGTTAAAATTTTCATAGATATGACTAATTTAGAAGGTAAATTATATATTTACATTGGAATATGTTTTTTACAATTTAGGAGCTTCATATTTATTTTTGTAATTTAGGAGTTTCTGTTTATGGCAAAATCTGGAAGCCAGTTGATGAGATATCAATGAAGGCGCATTTTGGTATTCTTTTATTGGCTGGTGTATTTCGTTCGCATGGTGAAGCTTTGGAAAATTTATGGGATGATCGAAACGGAAGACCTATTTTCAAAGCAACTATGCCTCTTTACAAATTTCAAAACATAACAAGAGTTATCCGTTTTGATAAAAAAAAAACGATATCATTGAAATACGCGCACGAGATAAACTTGCTCCAATAAGAAACCTTAATCCTGGTCCATGAGTAACAATTGATGAGCAATTAGTTACATTTCGAGGGAGATCTCCCTTCAAACAATTTATATCATCAAAACCCGGCAAATGTGGGTTAAAAATTTGGGCTCTTTGCGATTCGGACACTAATTATGCATGGTCAATGCAGGTGTATACAGGTAAGGACAGAAATTGACAACCAGAAAAAAGTCAAGGACGTCGCGTAGTTTTGGACTTGGTAAAGGATTTAAAAGGTAGAAATGTCACCTGTGGCAATTTTTTTACAGTCGTTGGTACCTTTCGAAAAAACAAAAACCTTCCTTCCACCTAAGTTTACCGACCTAAATGAAAACCACAAAAATACAAGCAATTCTTTTTCGATGTAACCAGCAATACAAAAATTGTGTCATATGTGCCAAAAAAAGAATCGTTCCGTCATTTTATTGAGTACATTACATCATTGCGCTGAAATTGTTTCTGATACCAAGAAACCCGAAATGATCCATTTTTACAACGGAACGAAGTCCGGCGTAGATACACTTGATCAATTAGTCCGCAACTATACTTGCAAGCGTCGATCAAATAGATGGCCACAATCCTTATTTTACAATATGTTGGACATTTCCGCATATAATGCTTTTGTTATCTATACTGCCATTGACGCTGAATGGAACAAACAAAAACACTTTCGACGTCGTCTTTTTTGGAAGAATTAGGTGATGGTCTTGTCCACGATGAAATATCACGTCGTTCCATAATGCCGAGAAGCAGTTTTGCCAAGTTGACTGTACGAAGTTTGCAGAAGGAGGATAAAGTCATTGAGAAGAGCGCTCTAAAGAGGTGGCGATGTTATATATGCCCTCAACGCAATAATTTTATTTGCAAAAGTCATTCAAATGTAATATTTTCATGTGAAAACTGCAAAATTGATGCGTAATATAATGTTTTTATAATAAATTACTATTGGGCAAAATTGATCCACTTACACCTTATACGTAATATTTTTGTGCAGGATAAGGATAAATGAAAGCAAAAAAAAACAAGTAAGAAAATTATAGTCGGTCTAGACCGACTATACGATACCCTATACCATGCGTTTAGAAACCCTATCTCTTAGGCCCAACTAACTGGACATAGAAAATAAGCAAAAACGAACTTTGAGTGGGATTTTTATTAATTTTTTTGGCTGCAGATATTAAAAAGTTCATATCGGATGCTATATCTATATAGGGACTAGGTCCAAAAATAGACCGATCCTGATCATGTTTGGTAAAGTCTCTTGTATTTTGCAAAAATATATACAAACAAAATTTGAGAAAAATCAGTGCAATATTTTTGTTTTTTAATAGATTTAAGTGAAGATCGGGAAGCAGCTCTGTATGGGGTCAAAGGGATCATTTTTGGACTACTCATTAATGGATGTAATGAACGCATACAAATCCAATTTGAGTAAGATCTATATGACAATTTGGATCTTATGGCAATTTATGTCGATTTCATATGGGTAATTCGTATGGGGGCTAGGTCTGAACATGGACCGATTCTCACCAATTTCAACAGCGTTCATCCCATAGCCATAAAAGCTTATATACCAAATTTCATCAAAATATATTCATATTTGCCACCTGCAGTTTGATTACAAACTTTACATGGACACACAGACGGACGGACGGACGGACATTGTTAAATCAACTCAGAAAGTGATTCTGATTCGATCGGTATAATTAAAGATGGGTCTAGGTCAAATATTTTTGGTTGTTACAAACAGCAGCACAAAGTCATTATATCCAAACCACATAGTGGTATAGGGTATAAATATGAAGTACTATGAAAGAGACAGTCTTCAAACTTTTGTCAAGTACACTAATTATCAGTGTGAGTATTCGTGGAAAATATGGGATGAATCGCCAAATTCAAAAATCGCCAAAATTAAAAATCGCCAAAATCATAAATCGCTAAAAACAAAAATCGCGAAAAATAAAGTAAATAAAGTAAATAAAATAAATAAAAAAGTCTTCAAAAACAGAAATAGGTAAAATCAAAAATCGCTAAAATCAAAAATCGCCAATTTCAAAAACCGTTAAAATATAAAATTTCAAAATGGTATTCTGAATTCAAGGTCAATAGTTTAGTGTTGCCAGATTTAAGTTGAAAAATCCCTGTTTTTTCATGGGCGGCTATATGTACCCTTCTTCGAAAAATTGCACTAGGCAAAAAGGTTTTGGACTAAAGCAACCAAATATCTTTCCTGGGGTAATTTGGTGGGCTGAATTTGAATCTGTAATTGGTTGTTCTCTATCGCGTCAGGTTTCCGAGATACAGAAAAATGTTTTTATTCGTTTCTTACATAACAAATCATTTGTTTACAACTTCGTTTGTATTTTGTTGGTTCGGATTCACTTGTTAGAGTCCAGCAATAGTCTCCCAGTATGCTTTTGTAACAGAATCCTTGATAATTTCTTTCAATTTTCATTAAATCTTGTTGAGCACCCTCCCCCTGTTCGACGCTCACCACACCTAGGTTTTGTGGAAAACAGTCTAAATGCGAAAGAAGCAAATGAATTTTGAGTGGCATTCATGCATCTAATTCGTGATATTATTTCAATAATTCAGCCACAATTTGTATGTAGTTTTCACTTTTATTGTTTCCAAGAGAACTATCCACGATGCTCTTTAAAGATTTCCAGGCTGCATATTCTTTCTCCAATGAAAATTGTGAAAAATTGCGATCACTCAATAGCTTCCTGATCTAAGGGGCGAACAAATATGCCTTCTTTGATTTTAGCATAAGAAATTTTAGGAAAAAACGTTAACGAATATTTAAATGCTGCACCATCTTTGTCCAGAGCCTTGACAAAGTTTTTAAAAAGGCACAAGTTTATGTGCAGCGGCGAAAGAAAAATGTCATTTGGATCAATTAATGATTTAGTTGAAATGTTTTGTTTTCCTGGTGAATACTCAGTTCTTTTTGAAGCGCCACTATCCCATAGACAAAGGAAATAACAATGTTTTGTGAAACTTCCTTGCATACCAGTCAACAGACCAATGACCTGAAACAGATTAAGTTATAGTTATTTACAATGGGCTATACAAATAAATTTAAATCACACATCTTAAGGTCACCACAGATTTATGATCGTTGTATTTGAATAATGACAAAATTTCAGTCTCTGATTCGTAACTTTCCTTTGTATTAATGGTAAGAGCAATTGGTAGGGATGGTGTTTCATTCCCATTATGCAACAGGAGAGCCTTTAACCTATACTTAGAGCCATCAATAATTAATTTCCATTCAGTTTTGTCATATGGCTGGTTCATTTTTAAAACCATCAACATAGAACACTATAAAATAGAGTGTTTCTTTTCAAAATATGCACAGCCAATACCAAGCTTCTATCTCTATAAATTGGTACTTTTGTCCCAACTGCAAGATGTTTGCACTGCTCCATGCGTGAAGCTAGTAATTGTGCGTCTTGCTTCGTTAAATGTAAATCCCGAATTAGATCATTCAGCTCAGGTTGAGTCACTTAGTGGCATTTATCATCGGATTCACTGCTCGTAGCACTGGGAATGAATGGTAATGGATCATTTGGTGGACGTTGAACTGGTTTGGAAGCCGATGGGATATTCGCGTAAGTAATATTTTTTAGATTTTTCATATTGAATCCAGCATCCTTTGTTGAACAGAAATAGCAATTGGTCTGATGGTTACTAGAATTGAAAAATCGAAATAGATCTTCTTGTCATTGGACCACTTGTATAAGACAGTTCTGCAATTATTGCAAAATATTGTCGGTGTCCACGGTTTGTCCAAGTTTCTGACAGCAAAACCAAAGTAATGTAAGTATACATATTTCAATGGTGTTTATATTGCATATCCTCCTTTTCCAACCAAATATTCAGCAGACACAAAGCAAAAGCAGCTTGAATCAGTAACACACGAACTCCCTGAAATGTTTAAGCGCTACTATTATGAAGATATTGAATGAATGTGGGCTTCTGTTAAATTAATAATTTTGAAATTGTAGTGTCAGTATTGATTGTTTTACAGTATTCCCAGAATGTGATAAAAAAAATGAACAGGACGTGATACCCAGATTATTTAAAAAACATACTTCGTTTCTGCAGCCAATTTATTTTTTTAATTCGTAGACCAGTTTAATTTTGGACATAAACCAAAACCGACACTAAGGCATTCGAATTTGATTATAATAATTGCATACCACACGACCTGTGTTTAATTGTGAAGCATACATTTAAGTAGTATAAATCATTGAAAAAAATAAATATAATTGAAAAATGAAATTTCATGGAATTTGCACTCCAATTTCGAGGGCTGGGCTCTGCTAATATTATTTAAGCCTCCTCCTATATAACACATTAAAATATAAAACAACTTTGAAACAAAAATGTTCGACAAATGTGACAATGTTTTTTGCTTTATTTAAAGTAAAAACATTTGATATTGAGCCTGATTAATTTCTAACTCAATCATTAAGATTATAAAGATCGAAAATAAGATTTTTTTATTTTTAAAATTCAAAATTGCTTTAGTTAAAGAAGTATCAGTTTAACGTATGTCTTTACATACTAAATAATTAATTAAGTGCAGTTCTACATATTTTCTATGCAGCCAACGCAAACAATTTTATTGTGGTTTTGTTGTGGTTAACTGTTTCTTTTTCGCAAGGCAGTTATAATTTGCTTCGGCGTTCTTTAATTGCCTGAAATATACGCATTTGCTTCTTTTTTTCAATTCGTTTGGAGGAGGAGTTTGGTTCAGGTACATTTCACCGCACAAAAGTAACACGTGGAACTCATTTTTTGCATCTGACACGGTTTTGTTTTTTCCAGAAATTTATATAATTTATTCAATTATTTGTATTTTGGTCTATGGAATTAATCTAGTAACATGAATTTAGAAAACATATTATTATTTCTAATTACATTAGAATTTAATACGAAATCAATAAATCTATAAAGTTTATTTAATTTAATACTCGTGCACATTCTCTCTATATTTGCATAATTAGCTCTATTGAACTGTACAGTTAAAGATGAGAAGTAACGTGTTGGTCGCTGAGGAATGCTGAATGATACTATTGTTAATCAGGAAACCAGAACAAACAGCACCATTGATTATATTAGGAAGAAATTAAACATTTTGCATAGTTCGCCGGCTTTTTAAAGTTGGTAGCTTTATACGGCCAAGTTTGTTAGTAAGGAAGATGGAAGACAAATTGCATTGAAGTTTAAACTCCGAATACAAAACAACAGGAATAGTTTTTGCACAGATTCCAGGCCGTCAATACGAATTTGGTAGAATGGGTCCGAAATTATAGAAGCATATTCCAAGATAGGCCTCACAAGTGGCCTAGGGATCATAAAACTCTCTAGCCCAACGTTTTATGAAGTACTATGAAAGCGACAGTCTTGAAACTTTTGACAAGTTCGTTAGTTGTCAATGTGAGTAGTCGTGGAAATTAGGAGCAGAATTGCATAATCAAAAAAAAATGCCAAAACAGAAAATCATGAATCACAAAAATCGTTAAAAACAATAATCCTCAAAATTAAAATTCGCCAAAAACAAATATCTTCAAAATCAATAATCTATAAAATATAAAATCGCAAGAATCAAAAATCGCCAAAAAAAAAAAACAAAAATCGCATAAAATAAAAAATTGCCAGTCGTTACCGGATTTAATTTCGAAAATCCATCTTTTTCTCAAGTGCAGCTACATGTAGCTTACTCTAGAGTAGGAAAGCCGAAAAATTTGATTATTTTTGCATCGAGTTGAAAAACAATAAAATATTATATATCAGTAAGCATAGAAAAAAAATATAAAATAATTTTAATAAAAATTGTTAATTGCACAATACAATACTTCGAAGGAAAAATTGATTATTAAAGCGCAGCACCAGTATACGATAACGATAAACAAAAAGTCAAGTCAAAGTCAAAAATTGGTATTCAAAGTTTAACAGTTTTAGATTTAAAAAAAAAAAGTTTTCTGAACCAAAGTAGCAGTACGATTAAAGTGTGTTTCAAAATGAATGGAAAGCCCTAACTAAATTCTCATAAAAAATGTTTGAAAGATAGACAAATTGATAAAATGAGAAAAATTGATTCTAGAATTAATTGTTTTGCTGAAAGTAAATAGTTAGAGGATATAGTACTGAAGGTATTTAAATTTAAAACACATCAGCTTCAGCATACCGAATAATCCTTTTACATTGGCTTCTTCACTTAGAAAAATTTGCGAAAAATTTGCTCTAACTCGGCCTTAACTGTTGAATTACATAACGGTGACCAATTTCTTTCCATGTTTACAAACTCACTAAGAGCGTTTACTTTGATGGCTCAAAAAAAAAAAAACACTGAACAACATGGCGCTTTCAAACTTATAACATGTATTTTTAACCAAAGTAATTTTTTTCAAACTACTGCCACCAATGTTTGTCATTCCGCCTGTAATAACTATACAAAATCTGGATCCCATAAAAAATTCACATGTATATACATCCTTGATCCTTATTGCAAGTGCAGTCGATAGAGCAATGTGGAAGTCACAATCACGCCCTCTATAGGTCAAGTGGGTTGCTAATTTTTGTTAAAAAAATAGGTTCCGAAATTTCAGTTAAAATAAAAAAAACTCTTGAAAAAATATGATTTTCTATGCTCTTCTTGTTATTGTTGTTGTTTGAATAAGAATGAATTTAGAATAACACGAAATTGAAATTTTGGGTTTCTTGAAAACACAAATTTTATTTTTCGAAATAATTTTTTATTATTGTTAAATGACATGAAACATATGGCTTAGCTTGAGAACCATTTGTTATAATTTTTCCATGTTTTTCCTTACGATTATAAAAAAAGTAAAAAAAAAATATTATTTTTAAAATAACATTTTACTTGTTCATTTAATTATTTTTGTTCTTTAATTTCATTCAATTAGGAATGACTTCTATTTTTGAAATATGTTAGACATCACCAAAGAAATTCAACATTCAAATAAATTGCAATCGACTGACATCACTACTGTTTCGAACATAAGCAAAGTTGTGGCAGTCATATACAAAAAAAAAAAACAAATGTAAAAATATGTGGTTTGAGTGAAATATTATTTTAAATTCCTTTATTTGTAACTAGATGTAACCCGGTTGCTTCGCTACACCCTCCCCCTGCCCCCCAACGAATCGTTATGAGGGGGCTGACGCAAAGTCCCAAGGCTCTCACTAATACAGTAATTCAGATATATCACATTTAACATTAAGTTTGTGTAGGGGTGTTACGCGCATTTGTTCAATCCAGCCCATTTTTTTGTCTGACTACTCAAGTTAAGAACAGATGACCTGAGACAAATTTCCAAAGCTTTCTCTATCATATTAATATATGCGATATTTAAAATTTCCTTTGTATGGGAGGTGCCACGCCCGCTAAAAATATTTAAAAAAATTACAGCCTGTAGTACTCCCATATCCGCTGTAAGACGCTGTGAAAATTTCAGGAAGGTCAGATGAGTAGTTACGGAGATTACCTCCTACAAACAAACAAACATATATTACCTCTTTATTATGTTGGTATGGATTATTAGCATAGATTCGAATACTTGCTGATATACAATGGTACAAAAATTATCAGATTTTTCGGCGTTCCTACCCTGGAGCAAGGTACATGTAGCTCCCATGAGAAGAAGAAGGATTATCAAAATTAGATCTGGCAACGCTTAACTATTGGCCTTGAACTTAGAATATCATTTGGCAATTTTTCTTTTTGGCGATTTTTGATTTTGCCCATTTTTGATTTTGAAGGTTTTTTGGGCGATTTTTTTATTGCAATTTTCGGTTTTGGCGAATTTTTGATTTTGGCGATATATTTTCCACTACAAATCACATAGATAACTAATGTACTTGTCAAAAGACTTTTGCTTTCGTAGTACTTCATATTATTTATATAGGAGGTGCCACCCCCACTAATCCCATCACGCCCATTTTTTTGTTCGACTAATCATACGAAGAACCTATGGGCTCATGCAATGCCACAAATCCCTCTCTTTTACAGTACTCCAGATATATGACATTAAATAGTTACTTTGCATGGGGAATGCCACGCCAATTTTTTGTCCGACTACTCATACTAAGATCTGTTGTTGTCGTGCAATGTGTCAAAGCATCCCTTTTTTGTACACCAGTTATATGATATCATATATTTACTTTTTACGGGCAGTGCCACGCCCACTGCTCCGATAACGCCCATTTTTGGTCTAACTAATCACATGAATAACATTTGGGATCACACAAAGTCCCAAGACTATCACTACAACAGTACTCCAGATATATGGTATTTTATATTTAATTTGTATGGCAGGTACGATGCCTATTGGTCCGATACTGCCCATTTTTTTCCGACTACTCACATTAATAATAGGTGACACCAGACAATTTGAAAAGCTCTCTCTATCACAGTACTCGAGATATTATATTGAATTATTACTTGTATGGCAGGTACCACGCCCACTTGTCCGATCCCTCCCATTTCCAGCGTAGCTACTAATATTAACAATAGGTGACCTCATACAAATTTGCAAAGCTCTCCTATCATAGTACTCAATATATGTTTATGATATTAAAAATTTACTTTGTGTGGGAGGTGCCACGCCCACCAAAAATTGTGAAAAAAATTATAGCCTATAGCACTTCCCATATCCGCAGTAAGACTCTGTGAAAATTTCAGGAATATCAGATGGGTAGTTACGGAGATTACCTCCTACAAACAAACAAACAAACAAACAAACACACATTACCTCTTTATAATATTAGTATAGATTAGTATAGATAATTAGTGCATAAAGAATCCATGTTATAATTGAAAAAATTATAATGAAAAATATAACGAAAAAAAAAAGTTTTTATTACAGTTATAGAACAACATCATCTCTAAAAGTGTGTTTTATTAACATGAACCTGTGATTACAAGTTTTTTTTTTAAAATCAGCGGAATATGTAAACGTTTTTAACAACGTTTTTTTTTTTCATAAAACAGATAACGAATTTTTTAAAATAATGACAAGGATCAATAAAAAAATTTTGAAGTTTAAATATCAGGTCTCTTAAGACCTGTTTTGTAGAAAAATGGCATTTGTTTTGATTTCGCAAAGCCTTTTCTGTGTGAATCAGAACAAGAAATAATATTCTTATTGAAATCATAGATTAACATAAAACTCCTAAATTAAAGAATTTTTTCATTTCAGATTTTTTTTTTGTGATAGTGATTTTAGGAACAGGGGTTATTACGTTTTATATGTGAAAAATATAAGTGTTGGTGTTTTCGTCGGTTTTCTCGTATTGCCGATTTTTTTTTAAAGTTTTCACAAAATAAATACAAAAGATTATTACTAAAAATAAAATCACTACGTTTTTCGCAAAATTATTGTAAATCAAAAACCAGAATATCTTATTAAGTGTTTATGTTTTACTACGCTCCGAACAAATAACAATTTAAAGCAATTTCGGCATCATGCCTCATTTTTTAAGATAATAATTTTCTAGTGACACAAATAGGAATTGTTGTGTTAACACATCGTCTACATTGCACAAAATTAACAATTATCAAAATTGTTTCGTTGTTAATATATAATTTTTTTTTCTATTTTTTTTTTATCAGAATCACTTTCTGAGTCAATTTAGCCATGTTCGTCCGTCCGTCCGTCTGCATGTTCATGTAAACCTATTAATCAAACTACAGGTCGCAAATATGAAAATATTTTAATGAAATTTAGTATATAAGCTTTTATCAGTCATAGAATAGACGCTATTGAAACTGGTGGAATTCGGTCCATTCTGAGACCTAGTCCCCATACAAATGACCCCTATGAAATCGACATATATTGCCATAAGATCAAAATTATCATATGGATCTCAGTCAAATTGGGTTTTGTATGTATCTGTTGTATCCATTAATCAGTAGGCCAAAAAAGTCCCTATAGGACAATTCTTAGTCATAGGCCCCATATAGAGTTGCTCCCCGATCTTCACTTAAATCTGTCAAAAAACAAAAATATTGCACAGATTTTTCTCAAATTAGGTTTGTAGATATTTTTACAAAATATAAGTGGCTTTACCAAATATAGTCACGATCGGTCCGTTTTTGGACCTAGTCCCGACATAAATATAGCACCCGATATGAGCTTTTTCGTTATGTAGACAAAAAATTAATGCCACTCAAATTTAATTTATGCTTATTTTCTATATCCAATTAGTGGGACCGGAGAGATAGGGTCTCTCAACCATGGTATAGGGTATCGTACTTCGGTCTGGACCGACTATAATTTTCCTACTTGTTTTTTGCTAGTTTTTTCTTTTATCTATCAATTCATAAAAAAGGAATTGCAATACCTTCGTTAATTTTTTCTAGGACAGCTCAAATTTTTTTTTCTACACATTCGACATTAATGTATTGATAAATTATTGGATTTTTTGTTTTACTATTGGATAAATAAGTCTTAAGCTAGCAGATTCCAGCCCTCGAAATTCAAGCGCAAATTCTAGGAAACTTTATTTTTTCATTAAATAGAGACCCTAAAGTTATGCTAATCAAATATATCCAATTCACAAATCAACACAAAAAACAAACTCATTTTTATTACAAACACATTAACTAATTTAATAAACACACACATAGCATTTGTATAATTTTATGTATCTGTTAGTAGCAATTTTAGATGCAATTTACTCAAAACAAAGAAAAAAAATTAAAAAATCTGTAAATCTGCAAAACGCCAAAAAGGAAATACCTTTCAAATAATATACGTTTGGTCAAAATCGGGATAAAACGGTAGAATAAAACATCGATCACAAGAAATCGCCTGGCCTATTAATATTATAGATATAAGGACTTGGAGTACTTGTTACATTTATAAATATTTTTTTGCAAAATTATTTTTTTGTAAAATAACTTTGAAGTAAGAAGTATTTTCTTTAAGATTTAACATATTCTGGAGTAAAAGAAAATGTTTTTGTTATTTTTTTAATACTCAATTTGAGAGGTGACTTTTTATAAGCTTTTGCAAAAGCAAAAATCCTTAGAATAATTTCTAAATATATAAATTTGTCTTAAAAATTAATTTTACAAAATATGAACGATTTTGGGCAACAAGTTGAGCCATCTGCTGAGTTAATTTTTTTAAATAATCTGATTTGTCTGCTAAACTGGAAAATAACTTTAAATTTGTTCAGTAAACATTTACTGGGTATGTTAGTACATTAGACATAAAGAGATGCAGAGAAAAGCAAATGATTCATGTTTGTCAATTCTAGTTTTTACAGATGTTCGTATCTTAAATATCATCTATTGACACGTATGACAGACAATTATTTAGAACCATTTTAATAGATCATATGTATGTTGTTTGATATGCAGACATGAAGCTAATCAACTCTTTAATTAAAAATACAAAACTTTCGAAAAAAATTAAGCGTGTCACATTTTTGTTTAAATTTATGAGGAAGGATAGTGGAAGTGAATTATATTGACATATATATAAAATATAGTATTATTGTAAAGAAATCATAGCCCAAAGCGGTACAATTTTAAATTCCAAACATTGGCAATGGTCGGGAAAGGATTAGTGGACGTGGCACCTCCTTAAGAGAAAATATTAAACTTTTGACATGTGCATTAATTACCACTGTAAGTAGTAATCAACAATCGAAAATCACCAAAAAGAAAAAATCGACAAAACCGAAAATCGGCAAAATCAAAAATCGCCGAAATCAAAAATCGCCAAAAACAAAAATCGCCAAAAAAAAAAAATAATCGCTAAAAAAAAATTGACAAATGATTCAAGGCTAATGCTTAAGTCTTGTCGGATATAATTTGGACAATCCATGTTTGTCCCATAGCCTGCACCAGAGTTGGAACTTCGAAAAATTTTATAAATTTGCACCGACTGCAAAACAGGAAACATTGCATATCAGCAAGCATTGAAATAAAAAAATATAGAATATATAAAATAAAATGTTTTAACTGCACAATATTAACTTCATAAGAAAAATTGATTATGAAAACATACTGGTCAATAAGTCTCGGTACCGATGCACGAGAGGGCATACTACTTTCCTTATATAAATATTCTTTGACGGAATACCTTGATCTTTGAAACGCGCATTTCAACGACCACTTATGCAAAAAACGAGCGTTTTTTTACATATATAAGGGAAATATTTTATTTGGCTTTTTCAATATCATGCAGTTTCCATGTGAACTTTTATTCTTTAGTAGCTGAACATACCAAGATAACATTTTAGCCCTTGAAAGGGCGGTTTAGGTGCATGTTTTTAATATTATATTTTTCCAACAAGTACTAAAATGCTGTTATACAGGCTTTGGAAGTAGGTAAATTAATGAAATTACACAAAAATGACAAAACATTTAAAAATCAACCCACGGAAGACGGTAGTAGATATTGCCAGTAAAGGAATCTGGTAGTCGAGAGTTCCTATTGGCGTTAAACACCAGATAAGAAACAACGCATAAGTATGGTCTATAAGAAACAAGGCTTGGCTTTGCTATATATATGGACCAAAGGAGCAGTAAGCAAAAATTTTGTGGAAAGATGAATTGAAATTTAATTTGTTTTATTTTATATTTTCCCAGATATCAGTTGTCAACTGTTAAACATGGCGGGTGTTCAATAGTGGTGTGGGATAAGGAAAAATATATTTACTAAAGAAAACTAAGCTGTAGCAGCCCGTGATCGTACAAGACCCATTGCCGAAACATATTTCAGCAGGATAATAATCATAAGCGCACAAGTCGCTTAGTTCGCTAGTTTTTAAGCGACCATGATTTTTAAGTTTTTGAGTGGCCTCTAGAATCTTCCAATTTCAACCTCATAGCAAACAACACTCAATTTTGCATCAGTTAGAAAAAGTTGTAAAATTATAATGGGAAAATGGTCGCTTAATTAATTAATTTCCCTAATCGATTCCAGGCCATCCACATTGAATGCGGTAATAGCAAATAATGGCTATGCCATAAAACATTTTTAAGAGAAGTATAATAATAAGTAACAATATAATTTACATTTTTTTCTCGTATAAATGAAGGAACAATTTTCTTAACAATAACAAAAAACATAATAATTTTTTATTCAATTAAAGACCTTATTGCTTTAATTTTTTAACAGTAACTATAGAAAATAAATCCCAAAATGGCAGATAAGCAGGAGGCATTGGTAAGCCAAGCCGCGAACTGGAAGGTCATATGGCATCGAGATGCATTTTTTTCTCGCTATTCATAAAAAGTTAGAAGATTAAAAAAATATACTAATAACCGAACTTTTATATGAGCTCTTTGAAATGTAAAACTCATGTAAATAAATCTCACTTTTCGTTAGGCTTTAAGTTGAAAGATGATTCCTTTTATAATTATGAAAAAGAGAAATATAATATGTGTCGAGCCTTAAGTATATTTCCATGTTTTGATATTTTTTGTTGTTATAAATTAAATATTTTATATACACATACAACAATTTGCCATAGTTACACGTTGTTTTTTTAAGACTTTTGCCGGTTTGAGTTATTTGAGACAAAAGGAAAATGTGTAGGAATAATTGAACATTAACAGATTTACCAAAATAAGATACTCGTATGTAAAAAAAATTATGTACGGCTAACAACAACCTAATAAGACCTTTAACGCTTTATTAACTGGTGTGCTGTAAGATTTTTATTTTTATTTCGTATTTCGTTAATTTGTGATCTGGATAAAGTTAACATTTCATCTCATGTTAATTATCACTTTTGCATATTGAAAGTTGCCCATATAGCAGTATTATTTATATTGTAGCCCTATTCAGTTCATGCCGAGCTAAAGAATTCAGTTGTCATGCTTCAAAGTAATGCATTTTTTACTCCTTCATTTCTTTACTTCTTTGCTTCCATTATGTTAGTCGCAGCTATACTGGGAATCATTGAAACCTGCAGTACTGGGAGCCAAAGGTTGCTTGACCAGAATTTCAAATGCACTAAATCTCTACTCAAGGTTGGCGAAAATATTATCGAGACAACATGAGGACCGACAAACAGGCGGGACGATTTGAGCAATATGATTCACTGCCTGCTATCTGCTATACCATACTTAGAGTTAACTGATCTTATTCATTATCTTAATATTGCATTATGAAAAAACTGCACATTTTTATCGGCGTAAGATCAAAAAAAGTTATTTGTAATAATATTGGGTAAAAACATATGAAATCAAGCGAAAATATTAACATTTGTGACCTCATCACCTCCAAATTTGATAAGATTTTGTACACATGATCTATGGATCGGCACAATAATATTTGCCAACTTTCAGGCCTATAGCCTTCGAACTTTCAGAATTATGGCCATTCCAAGTTGGCAAAAATCAATAAAAATGCACTCAGATGCCTTGACACAATTTTTAATATCTCGAAAAGTATTCATTGTACGTTAATAATGAAGGGCTCATTTTACAGACTAAAACATGCGCCATTCCAAAAAAATTTTTTTTAAAATTTTCGATCAATGATAATGTAAATCAAAAAAGGACTAAAATTTCCAAAGGATATTTCTCGAAAATCAATATTTTTAAAAATTTCAAAAAAATATATGTTAATTCTTATTATGTTTTGTACAAATCTGTCAAATTTCAATGTGGAGTCTTTATTACAACATGAGTTATTAAGAAAAAAGCAGGCGAAGGTTTATGTATTTCATGAAATGTACCAAAATACAAAAAGGTGACAAATTACAAAAAGAAGGACAAATCAAATGTAACGGAACTTTTTCGACTTTTCTTTGCTTAAACTATTTTTCTCCATTGCTAAACCTTTAATAAAAAGTACAACATAATGTATTATCATTATTAAACACTTTATTACAGCATATTTATTTATTTCTGAAGGATTTCAATTAAAAAATCTGCATCTGCCGAGTATCGCTTGACTTTAATTTTTTTTTATCTACAGGTTCAATAGAATGCAGCTTTTGAGTTCCAGGAATAGTACGCAAATCTCTAAAACGAATTTGAAGGAACCGTGCTTCTTCTTCGTGGTCTTCTAGAGTTAAAAACTCGTAATTACAGTTCAAAAGATTTTGCAGGCACCATTCATATAATTGTTTTGGAGTAGTTATTTGACCTTGTAATGGACGCTGTAAACCAGCTCGACGTGCCTCTCTCTTTACGGTACCTCCAAGACCGTCACTTGGGCCTTTTCCATGGCTTGTTGCAAAAAAATGCCACTCAGCATTACATCCAAAATCTTCCATATGATAACATAAATTGATAAAGTTCTTTTTATTTTTTAAACTGGGCAGCACTACCGTCTGAAAAATACGTGATTTTTTCGGGGTTGTTTTAAACTTTTTTCTCAAAAATACATTCAGGTGGCGATGGAACAGGTGAACAGCTACAGAATCGTGTACAAGACAATCGGATATTATTATGAAGTTTGTATGTTGTGTTTTTCCATCTGATTTAAAATAAATAGCAATTGGGTATAAAGTGGCCTCAGAGTTGTTCCAGTGAAATCCCTGGACTGCATCCTGAATAGTAAAAGAAGCATTTTCTGAAAAATCGCAAACTGCTATATACTCATTTTCTTTCAAATTTGATTTTCTTTCCCTCAGATATGCTGCCTGCTGTTTTGCAATAAATGAATGAGGTAATAGAATTTCAAGCTTTTCACATAAGGAATCCACAAAAACGTCGGCTTGGTCAATCATGGTCTCCAAATTATCCCTATCCACACTTACCCATTGTTTATATGTTATTTCATCAATATCATTTTGCTCTAGTAATTGATTTAGTTTTGCTTTTAAATTTTCAATTCCTGGACACTTGTTAAATTTACGTAGGTGACACTTTGAAGAAGATGGAATGCATGTCATTTGTTTCAAACAATCTTTGTAACATTCAAGCTGATAATTCGGAACACCAGCAGTTAATTTTTTTAAATTTATAGCACCAATCATCAGCTTCACATTTTGATGCTTTGTACAAACACACACGTTATGAGATCCACTCGCATTTGCTAGAATTATATTCCTCGGACGAAGTTGGCAAAACTTGGAAATACCTATTTTTATTCCATCATGTCGTTCCTTGAATAAGGCGTACATTTCTCTTAAGTTTCAAGCAAAAGTCTTTTATTTTTCCCGACTTTTGTACCATTTTCAAAAACAGACACGAAATCTTTCTGTCCGGGCATACACCTGCTGACGTAATCGGATTCATAAAAGGATTTTACTAAACTGCTTGTCACTGGTAAAATTGGACTTCCCAGTTTTGGGTTAGGCGTACTCATCACACCCTTTGTTTCAACCAAATGCTTAACTTTTCGCGCGATATAGTTTGTAACCAGGAATTCTTCCTCAATTTTATGTATTGCCCAGCTTTTTGGTAAAATTGTTAGCAGTTGGATTTTCTCACTATTTTTTGTTAATGTTTTAAACTTTTCTTTTAATTGTTCTATTATTTCGGATTGTGGGCACATATACGAAGTTGATTGTGCTGAACCGTGGAAAATTTTGTCTTGAATCAAATCACTTATTTTCCTGAATTTTGCATCTGTGTACCGTTTTTGATGTAACTTCTTTTTTATCGGAGATTGTTCCAGATTGTTCCATGCCTAACGCAATGTCATCGAAAGTATCTACATTTTCGTTTATGTCTGAACCTTCTACCAAATTAGATTTATTAGATTTCTTCAGATGCGAAAATTTTATTCTATATGTCCCACAAATTTTATTTGAGATCGTAATGTTTTTATCCTTAGTATACTGTAGCATCCATTCTTGGACTTGTCTTAAACTTTTATTGCACCCAGTGTGACCGGATTTTTTAAAAGGATTACAGCAAAATGTTGAATTGAATGGCATATTTTTTATTTAAATACCACAACCGAATGAATTGTGCACGACTTTTTTGTATTGACAATAATTACAATTTATTTAAATACTTAGTCTCTTTTTTTTGTTTTTTCAAACGATCAAGTCACTTTAACACTATAACACTTTGACGTTTAGCACTTATGAAATCTAGTATTCAACTGAAGTTTTACTTACAGTCTCTGAACTATTTATACTGTTATTTTTTTTTTTGGTACAAAAAATAGATTTCAGGAAAAAAAAATACACGCCTTGCCTTTCTTGAATTGGAAAATTTGCGTGAACTACGGATCATAAAATGTTTTTTAAATAGGGACTGAATTTGCTACTGCCAATAAGCCGACCACAGGTCATAAAATATTTGTACATTTTTTGTGTGAACAGGCAATAAATATTTCGCCTTGGTTGTAAAGTCGAAAAAGTTCCGTTACATTTGATTTGTCCTTCTTTTTGTAATTTGTCACCTTTTTGTATTTTGGTACATTTCATGAAATACATAAACCTTCGCCTGCTTTTTTCTTAATAACTCATGTTGTGATAAATACTCCACATTGAAATTTGACAGACTTGTACAAAACATAATAAGAATTAACATATATTTTTTTGAAATTTTTAAAAATATTGATTTTCGAGAAATATCCTTTGGAAATTTTAGTCATTTTTTTATTTACATTATCCTTGATCGAAAATTTTAAAAAAAAAATTTTTGGAATGGCGCATGTTTTAGTCTGTAAAATGAGCCCCTGATTATTAACGTACAATGAATACTTTTCGAGATATTAAAAATTGTATTAAGGCATCTGAGTGCATTTTTATTGATTTTTGCCAACTTGGAATGGCCATAATTCTGAAAGTACGATAGCTACGATACTGAAAGTTGGCAAACGCTATTATTATGTTTAACTTTCCCTTCGTACCAAAATTCATCCAATTCGAAATCGGTGCGGTCAACTCATTGGTTGATTTCATATGTTTTTACCCTATTGTTAATTCCAAAATGATATTGGTAAATTAGGAAACACATAATGCTTTAAATAAGTTTTAAGACTGGTTGTAATGACGCTGTGAGTGTAAATACACATGCGTTATAAAGTCCATCGTTTGCTGGCACACTGGCAACAACTAGAGCGCATTTCGTCAAGCAGCTGGGAGGTGACCAGCGTGAAGTGAACTTTTTTTCATTTAGGTTTGTTAAGATGGAGCAAAGAGCTGTAATTAAATTGAATGCATAAATTGATAAAAGTGCTTTGGTAATATAATTATTCACGAAACACGTTAACGGAAACTTTGGTTAAGTAGATCTGATATTTTTGTGATATTTGTGAAATTGTACGTAATGATTTGAAGTTATTGAGAAGTACGAAATTTTGTAACAATCGATATCTGTGCATCACTGAAAATGAGGGAAGACTTTTGAAACATCAACATAGAAACACTTCGAACCATCATGCATGAACATTTGTTATATGACCATGCAATTTGTCATAACTTCCTTATCCTTCGTCGATATTTGACGAAAAAAATTATGTCTGTGTATTGAACTGATTTATCTCCCTGTGACTACAATTTATGCCCAAAACTTAAAAAGGTTATTATTTTGGGGATATTTTGGTCAAACAAGAAGCTTTGATATGTGCTTTGCAGACCACTATACGAAGTGATTTTGCAATAAGCATTTGATTCGTCATTAAATCACTGTTAAAAGTGCATTGAAAAATTTATATTCGGAAAATGACTCCAAAATATTTTTATTATTTCCCCACTGAGATCTGCAAATGTTGGCGCAGAAAAAAATATTTTTAGCATGTTTTATATAAATTTTAAGCTGGAATGGTATAAAACCTAAATTCAAGAAAACTACCCTTGCAAACGCATTTAAGCAAATCCATAATTGATAATGAAATAGAGAATACTGATGTCTATGCAACAAAAGTTCATGTTCATCATACTTCTACAGAGTATACAATATATTTAATATAAATTATATTATTTGAAAGGTATTGAATTTATATAATTTCGTTTTTTTTAATTAAAACAATTAAGACAATTATAGTCGGTCTAGACCTTCTATACGATACCCTATACCATGCGTTTAGGTCCAACTAATTAGATATAGAAAATAAGCATAAACCAAGTTTGAGTGGCATTGTTATTAATTTTTGTGGCTGCAGATATGAAAAAGTTCATATCGGGTGCTATATTTATATGTGGACTAGGTCAAAAAATGGACCGATCTTGACCATATTTGGTAAAGTCACTTATATTTTGAAAAAATATACACAAACCAAATTTGAGGAAAATCTGTGCAATATTTTTGATGTTTGATAGATTTAAGAGAAGATCGGGAAGCAGCTCTATATAGGGCCTATGACTAAGAATTGTCCAATAGAGACTATTTTTGGACTACTGATTAATGGATATAATAAACACATACAAACCCAATTTAACTGAGATCTATATGATAATCTGGAAGTTATGGCAATTTATGTCGATTTCATAGGGGTCGTTTGTATGGGGATTAGGTCTGAACAGGGACCGATTTTCAGAAATTTAAACAACGTTCATCCTATGGCTGATAGAAGCTCATATACCAAACTTCATCAAAATATATTCATATTTGCATGGACACACAGAGGACGGACGGACGGACATCGCTAAAACGACTAAGAAATTGATTCTGAGTTGATCGGTATAATAACAGATGGGTCTAGGTCACATGTTTTTGGTAATTACAAACAGCAGCACAAAGTCATTATATCCAAACCACATCGTGGTATAGGGTATAACAAGTAAGAAAATTCTAGTCGGTCTAAATCGACTATACGATATCCTATGTCATGCGTTTACCGGACGCTTCACGAAGAATGAAAACGTGGAGGTTTGTCTTACAGTCTTAAAAAAATAGAGTAAATACAACGCAAAAGGCTAAATCGAGAGAAGATGGATTTGGATTTTTTATGTATTCTGAATTAGAAGCAACCTCTTCTTATACATCAATCTAAAGGCCTCAAAGTTCTGTGTTCATAAATGCAAAAAAAAATGATTATTATTCTCTTTGAAGTCATAGGGTAAAAATATTCCAAAAAGGGGAGCAATATGGAATTATTCTCACACTATGACCTGAAAGAAGTCAATGGCTTTAATTTTTTGCGATTTACGAGGGCTCGACTTTAAAACCTTTCGATGGATGTATAAGAAAAGGTTGCTCTTAATTCAGAATATATAAAAAAATACACTTTTCGAAAAAAGTGCAAATAAAATGAGACTTTTTTTGTCTGAAAAGAAAACGGCCTAAAATTGGTTTCCAATTCCAATTTAAATTTATAATGTGTATGATCCGGGAAACTCAAGATCTGAAAAATGCCTGACTGTAATTTTGCGCACATCTAAGTAAGAAAGATGTTCACCAAATGCGTTGTCCCGTTGTCTATTACTTAGCAGCCCCTTGAATCTTGGATTTCTTCCGCTCTTTCGTAAATATAGAATAATTAGAGAGTTATTGAGTAAGTTAGAAATTGTGTTTGACCAACTGAGTTGCCAGCTTTTGTTTACCCGTGAAGATGGTACATATTCTTTTTATATATTATATAACTGTGTGGTCAATGTATAATGATTTTGTGCTCATGTTTGTAACTACCAAAAATATTTGATATAGGTCCATCTTTTACTACAGAGATCGACTCAGAATCATTTTCTGACTCAATTTAGTGAAGTAGGTCCGTCCGCCATTCCGTCCATCTGTGTGTCCACGTAAGCAAGTTAATGAAACTACAGGGCGAAATTATGCACATATTTTGTTGAAATTTAGTATATGAACTTGTATCGACCACAGAATGAACGCTATTGAAATTTATTAAAATGTATGTTTATCCAAGTCTACATACACATGGCCCCAATGGTATCGATCTAAAATGCCATAATATCCAACTTATCATATATATCTCGGTCAATCTGGGTTTATGTATGTTAATCAAATCCATTTATCAGTAGTCCAAAAGTAAACTCTATAGGACGATTTGTAATCATAGCCTCCATATGAAGCTGGTTCCCGATCTTCGCTTAAATCTATAAAAAAAAAAAAATTTTGCACAGATTTTTATCAAATTGGGTTTGTTTGTATACATATGTTTTTTTAAAAAATAAGTGACCTTATCAAATATGGTCAGGATCGGTTCATTTTTCGACCAAGTCCCCGATATGAACTTTTTCGTAACCAAAGGTTGGTTGGTTGGTTGGTTGGGCCTAAGAGCTAGGGTCTCTAAACGCATGGCATACGATATCGTATAGTCGACTTAGACCGACTAGAATTTTCTTACTTGTTAAGTTTGATACTCAAGTTAAAGGCTGTAGAATAATTTCTGAAATTGCAAAAACACAAAAGACAAACATAACTCAAGGTACACTTTGTAGCACAATAAAATTCCATATATAACAAACAATGTGAAAGTGTAGTTAAAGAGTAATTTGAGTTGGTACCTACATAAAAATAAGTATTAGCCTGTCTCGTAAACGTTAAACATCAAACAATTCCGTGAACCTGAAAAAATAACATTCTGTATATTTAGAGATCATTCCAAGGCCTTTGACATGTTTGATCATCAAATTCTGTATTTGAAGTAAACACATTTCTTAATTTCTTCCTTAACATCAGTGCTTCTAAAATCTTCTTACCTCACAAACGGCAGAAAAGTCGTATGTGTAATTAGCAAGTCATTTGAACCTTTAAACCTTATAAAAGGTGTACCACAAGGACCAATATTAGAGTCAATTTTAGTCTCAATATATATTAAAAATTTACCAGACCTTAGTCAAATGAATCGATATGCGTCAGCAAATATTTTGTGCATTAATCCTGCTAATTCGCAAGCGAAATTCAAATTCAGAGTTTGGGAATGAAATATTTATCAACGGCGAGGGATTTGTCTTTGTTTCAATAACAAAAAACCTTGGTGTAATTTCAAATAACACTCTAAGTTGGTCGTAGTACATTAGTATGATTGTTGTTCAATTTGAAATTTGTATTAAAAACTTTGGAGTGATTTATAAAATACAATTTTTTCTCTACAAATTCAAACAGAAACCCAAACCCAAAAGATACAAGCTGAGGGCCGGCGGCTAAAAAAAAGCAAAAGAAAAACAAGTAAGAAAATTATAGTCGGTCTAGACCGACTATACGATACCCTATACCATGCGTTTAGAAACCCTACCTCTTAGGCCCAACAAACTGGACATGGAAAATAAGCAAAAACCAAATGTGAGTGGGTTTTTTATTAATTTTTTTGGCTGCAGATATGAAAAAGTTCATATCGGATGCTATATCTATATGGGGACTGGGTCCAAAAACGGACCGATCCTGATCATGTTTGGTAAAGTCTCTTGTATTTTGCAAAAATATATACAAACAAAATTTGAGAAGAATCAGTGCAATATTTTTGTTTTTTAATAGATTTAAGTGAAAATCGGGAAGCAGCTCTATATGGGGCCAAAGGGATCATTTTTGGACTACTCATTAATGGATGTAATGAACGCATACAAACCCAATTTGAGTAAGATCTATATGACAATTTGGATCTTATGACAATTTATGTCGATTTCAAAGGGGTAATTTGTATGGGGCTAGGTCTGAACATGGACCGATTCTCACCAATTTCAATAGTGTTCATCCCATGGCCGATAAAAACTTATATACCAAACTTCATCAAAATATATTCATATTTGCGACCTGCAGTTTGATTACAAGGTTTACATGGACACACAGACGGACGGACGGACGGACGCACATTGTTAAAGCAACTCAGAAAGTGATTCTGATTCGATCGGTATAATTAAAGATGGGTCTAGGTCAAATATTTTTGGTTGTTACAAACAGCAGCACAAAGTCATTATACCCAAACCACATCGTCGTATAGTGTATAACAAGTAAGAAAGTTCTAGTCGGTCTAAATCGACTATACGATATCCTATGTCATGCGTTTACCGGACGCTTCACGAAGAATGAAAACGTGGAGGTTTGTCTTACAGTCTTAAAAAAATAGAGTAAATACAACGCAAAAGGCTAAATCGAGAGAAGATGGATTTGGATTTTTTATGTATTCTGAATTAAGAGCAACAACCTCTTATTATACATCAATCTAAAGGCCTCAAAGTGCTGTGTTCATAAATGCAAAAAAATTGATTATTATTCTCTTTGAAGTCATAGGGTAAAAATATTCCAAAAAGGGGAGCAATGTGGAATTATTCTCACACTATGACATGAAAGAAGTCAATGGCTTTAATTTTTTTGCGATTTACGAGGGCTCGACTTTGAAACCTTTCGATGGATGTATAAGAAAATGTTACTCTTAATTCAGAATATATATAAAAAAAATACACTTTTCGAAAAAAGTGCAAATAAAATGCGACTTTTTTGTCTGAAAAGAAAACGGCATAAAATTGATTTCCAATTCCAATTTAAATTTATAATGTGTATGATCCGGGAAACTCAAGATCTGAAAAATGCCTGACTGTAATTTTGCGCACATCTAAGTAGGACAGATGTTCACAAAATGCGTTTTCCCTTTTTAAGTGTCCCGCTGTGTATTACTTAGCAGCCCCTTGAATCTTGGATTTCTTCCGCTCTTTCGTAAATATAGAATAACTAGAGAGTTATTGAGTAAGTTAGAAATTGTGTTTGACCAACTGAGTTGCCAGCTATTGTTTACCCGTGAAAATGGTACATATTCTTTTTATACATTATACAACTGTGTGCTCATGTTTGTAACTACCAAAAATATTTGAAATAAGTCCATCTTTTACTATAGAGATCGACTCAGAATCATTTTCGGACTCAATTTAGTGAAGTAGGTCCGTCCGCCATTCCGTCCATCTGTGTGTCCACGTAAGCAAGTTAATAAAACTACAGGTCGAAATTATGCACATATTTTGTTAAAATTTAGTATATGAACTTGTATCGACCACAGAATGAACGCTATTGAAATTTATTAAAATGTATGTGTATCCAAGTCTACATACACATGGCCCCAATGATATCGATCTAAAATGCCATAATATCAAACTTATCATATATATCTCGGTCAACCTGGGTTTATGTATGTTAATCAAATCCATTTATCAGTAGTCCAAAAGTAAACTCTATAGGACGATTTGTAATCATAGCCTCCATATGAAGCTGGTTCCCGATCTTCGCTTAAATCTATAAAAAAAAAAAAAATATTGCACAGATTTTTTATCAAATTGGGTTTGTATACATATGTTTTTTTAAAAAATAAGTGACCTTATCAAATATGGTCAGGATCGGTTCATTTTTCGACCAAGTCCCCGATATGAACTTTTTCGTATCCAAAGGTTAGTTGGTTGGTTGGTTGGGCGTAAGAGCTAGGGTCTCTAAACGCATGGCATACGATATCGTATAGTCGACTTAGACCGACTGGAATTTTCTTACTTGTTAAGTTTGATACTCAAGTTAAAGGCTGTAGAATAATTTCTGAAATTGCAAAAACACAAAAGACAAACATAACTCAAGGTACACTTTGTAGCACAATAAAATTCCATATATAACAAACAATGTTAAAGTGTAGTTAAAGAGTAATTTGAGTTGGTACCAACATAAAAATAAGTATTAGCCTGTCTCGTAAACGTTAAACATCAAACAATTCCGTGAACCTGAAAAAATAACATTCTGTGTATTTAGAGATCATTCCAAGGCCTTTGACATGTTTGATCATCAAATTCTGTATTTGAAGTAAACACACTTCTTAATTTCTTCCTTAACATCAGTGCTTCTAAAATCTTCTTACCTCACAAATGGCAGAAAAGTCGTATGTGTAATTAGCAAGTCATCTGAACCTTTAAACCTTATAAAAGGTGTACCACAAGGACCAATATTAGAGTCAATTTTAGTCTCAATATATATCAAAAATTTACCAGACCTTAGTCAAATGAATCGATATGCGTCAGCAAATATTTTGTGCATTAATCCTGCTAATTCGCAAGCGAAATTCAAATTCAAAGTTTGGGAATGAAATATTTATCAACGGCGAGGGATTTGTCTTTGTTTCAATAACAAAAAACCTTGGTGTAATTTTAAATAACACTCTAACTTGGTCGTACCACATTAGTATGATTGTTGTTCAATTTGAAATTTGTAGTAAAAACTTTGGAGTGATTTATAAAATACAATTTTTTCCCTACAAATTCAAACAGAAACCCAAACCCAAAAGATACAAGCTGAGGGCCGGCGGCTAAAAAAAAGCAAAAAAAAAAATTATAGCCGGTCTTGATTTAAATAAAAATCGGGAAGCGGCGTTATATGGGGGCTCTGACAAAGAATTTCCACATGGGGTTTATTTTTGGATAACTGATTAATGGATGTAATAAACACATGCAAACCCAATTTGACCGAGATCTATATGATAATTTGGATCTTATGGCAATTTAAGTTGATTTAATAGGGGTCATTTGTATTGTATGGGGACTAGGTCTGAACATGGACCGAATTTCACCAATTGCAATAGCGTTCATCACATGGCCGATAAAAGTTATATACTAAATTTCATAAAAATATATTAATATTTGAGTTGATCGGTATAATAAAAATATATTTGGTAGTTACAAACAGCAGCACAAAGTCATTATACCCAAACCACATAGTGGTATAGGGTGAATACAACGATCATAAATGGAAGATCTGTGGTGATCGTAAGGAGTGTGACTTAAATTTCTTTGCATAGACCATCGCAAATAACTGTAAATTAATCTCGTTTGTTGAAAAATATTGTTGTTTCCTTTGTCTATGGGATAGTCGCGCTACATGTCATCACTACGTCAGAACTGAGTATTCACCAGGAAAACAAAACATTTCAAATAAACCATTAATTGATCCGAATGACGTTCTTTTGCCGCCACTGCATATAAAATTGGGCCTTTTTAAGAACTTTTGCAAGGCTCTGGACAAAGATGGTGCAACACTTAAGTATCTGGTAGAGGTTGTGCCTAATATTTTATATGCTTGTATCAAAGAAGACATATTTGTTGGCCCTATTGCATGATGACAATTTTCCACAATGTTTATTGGAGAAAGAATATGCAGCCTGGAAATCTTTCAAGAGCATCGTGGACAGTTTTGTTGGAAACATTAACAGTGAAAACTACAGACAAATTGTTGCTGAATTATTGTAAAATTATCAGGAATTATGTGCGCGAATGTCACTCAAAATGCATTTTCTTCATTCGCATTTAGATTTGTTTCCAAAAATTTAGGTGCGATGAGCGGCAAATATGGGGATCGTGCTTACCAAGATTTAATAATAATCTAACTCATAAAAACAAAGTTTTTATTAAAACTCTTTCTTTCCTTATGCATATGAGTATTGAATATATCCATGACTGTGCGTGACTGTGTGTGACTATCATAAAATTACTCTTTGGCCACAACAAGTCTATGGACAAAACTTCAGATCCATTGGATGAGGGGAAGTGGGGCATTAATCTCTCCCTGACTATGTCAAAGTTAATCTTTTTTCACAGAAAGTCTACCGACCAAGTTTTAGATCCATCGGATGAGGGGAAATGACATTTAGATCACTCCGTGACTGTGCCTGACCATGCGTGACTGCGCGTTACTAAGTCAAAGTTAATCTTGTTTTCACGGCAAGTGTATGTACCAAGTTTGACACCGATTGGATGAGAGGAAATGACATTTAGATCACTCCGTGACGTGATCAAGCGTGACTATGCGCGACTACTTTAAAATTAATCTGTAGTCACGGCAAGACTATGGACCAAATTTCAGATCAATTGGATGAGGGAGCATGGGGTCCACCCATGGCAGACAGACAGACAGACAAACAAATAGGGTGTATGAGTTAAAAGAAAGGATTTTGGGACAAAAGCATTACGGGAGACTATTGCTGGACTCTAGTAAGTGAAACCGAACCAACAAAATAAAAATTACATTCAAATAATGGCATTCACTTTAAAATTCATTGATTTTTAAATAAACTAATGATTTTTTATTTAAAACCTGACGTGGTAGAGAGAAACCAATTACATATTCAAATTCAGCCCACCAAAGTACTCTAGGAAAGATATTCGGTTGCTCCAGTACAAATCTTTGTTGGCTCGTGCAAGTAAAAATTTAATACAAAAAAAAAAAAAAATAAAAGTCGGCTGTGATGGTTAAACTCCATCTACCATATATATTTGGACTATGTTTTTTGTAGTTTTTTTTTTTTTCAAATATTTGAAGGCCTTAATTTAGGCCTATAAGTATTGTACTTATGAGTGAATGTTTATAAATTGCAGCTTTTTTCTTTGTACTTATCTCAGAAAATACAACACTAACAAATATAGCAATTATTAAATTTAAAACTTTAGTTAAAAAAAAACAATAATCTTGCCAGACAAAATTCCAATATTTAAATAATTGAATAATAGACAGATGTATTTTTTTTTTTGTTTGACAAAGCTACGTTTATTCAATATTGTCTGAATATGAAATAAACTTATCATATTCGTCACACGCTGTTGATTTTTAAAGTAACTGTATATTTCTTCTTGTTTGCTTTAAACAAACGTTCTCGTAAATGATAAAAAGTGAAAAAAAAACACATTGTAGGAAGAAAACAGATCTTCAAAAAGCATGTAGGATGTTGCTAAGAATTCATTTTTTGATAAGGGTAATATGCCAAAATATAAACATGTACATGCATGCTTAAGTAAACACATAATACAAAAACAGCTACATATGTACTTATATGCCGTATATTGTATATGATATGTAAATGTATCTGTTGAAATGTGTGCGTGTGTGTGCGTTGGAGTTTGTAATAATATATTTGCTTGTTTTTACCAGTTTGTTGTTAATAATGGATAACAAAGTTGAATTTAATTTGTTTATCACATATTGTTGTTGGTGTCTTATTATTCTTCGTTGTCTTTTCATTTTCTGTTTAATTTTCCCCGTTTTATTTGCTTTATCTGAGTTAATATATATTTTTTTTTTATATAAATGTGAAAATTTTAAATAACGGATGTTGATTTTATTTCAGGATATTTATTATGAGTGCACCAATATTGTGTTATTAAAATCCGAACTTTCTGGTGGATGTAGTTGATGTTATCCTGCTATCGAGTTTTTTTTATTAGCTGAATTAATTGCAAACCAAGTAATATGTAATGTTGGTTAATATTTTTTTACTTAGTCTACTAGGGATGTGGTATATGAATCGTTTTTTCTTGTTTGCTGAAGCACTGACTAAATACTTTTTGGTCATCCTAGTTTTTTCGCCACGTTTTTTATTAATCCCTTCAATTATCTTTTCAACCTATATTTTGTTGCTTTATTTTCCTTTTTATATAATCGAGGATGTGAATCACTTTTTTTTATACAATCATAGTTTTCAATGCAGATGATATACTTATTCTGACTTGTTAAGATATTCTACGGAACCAACTTAAAAAACAATGATATAACCCTGTACAATTGACCCCAAGCTTATGACCCCAAGCTAATGAAAGACAATTTATTAAAAAAATTGAAATATTTTGCAAATACTGCTGAATTATTTAAAAGCGTTATATATGGATTTTCAGAATATAAATTATTTCGAGCAAATTCAGACAGAAATTTTACGGATGAAAGGCAAAATTTTTTTTTTTTTTGAACTAGAAATAAACAAAACAAGAGTTTATATAACTTATTATTATACACTGTCCCATAATCGAGCTCTCTATTATATTTCATAAAGGCATAAAAGATATATACATTATACACAATTTTTAAAACTAATTATGATTTTTATACAAATTATATACATAGTATTATCTGTCTGTATTAATGATAATTTCGATGTAAAGAAAATTTTTCAAAAACCTCACTTTTTTAGCAAATACGATAAAAGAAATAGTCAAGAATTAAAAACAAAAAAAAAAGAAGAAGAAATTCCGGTACCTAATTTAGCCACCAGTATTTACTAATATTTAAGTTTGGTAGGATATTCTTATCACCACGAAAAATGCTGGTATCAAATCTTTTGTTTTCAACTGTAAGTTGATTGTTAGTGATAGGTTTTATATTGACCCTTCTATAAATATGAAAAAGTATAGGGACGCCAGTTTCATTTTGTATAAAACCTTTTCTATCCAGAAATACGACGGCCTCACGTAGTATATAGCCATTTCGTAACGTTGCAGTTATATAGTCATCATTGACATAATAGGGTGCCATTATTAAATTGTTTTCATAGCACTCGCAGCTTTTTCTAATGTGATTTCTAATTACGTGTATGATGAAATTATCAATTCTGCTAATTTTGGATGCATTATACAGTTTTTGATTGCTTATATATTTCGTAAAATTACTAATTGGTAATTTGCATAGCGCAGTGCAGGCTCTAAGGCATATAATAATATAATTTCCGTATCTTTTTCATATATGACGGTGAAACGTTAAACCAAATTTGGCAACCATAAGCTAAAATAGGACGAATTAAAGATTGATATAAAAGAAGCTTGATCTCAGGTTTAATGTGCTTGGAAAAGAATAGATTTTTGTACATAAAGAAAGCTTTTCTTGCCTTTGTTATTTGTAAATTAATATGTTCATTAAAGTATAGAAACTTGTCCAAGTGAATTCCTAGATATTTAACTGTCTGCTTATTAGGGATATTTATATTATTACTGGCTTTTGTACCGAAAGATTTCCAGTTCTGTCTTATATTATTGTTACACCTTCCTACAGGAGGACGGAATAGTATGGTTTCGCATTTAATTGTATATATCTTCATTTGCCAATCAACAGCATACTTTTCGATAATATTAAAGTAACTTTGTAATTTTTCATTTATTTTATTAATTTTGTTATCAGCGTGATAGACTATAATATCATCTGCAAATCCAATCATATCATCAATGCTATTTAAAAGGTCATAAATAAATATATTAAAAAGTATAGGAGAATTAACCGTTCCTTGTTGTAGTCCATTAACAATAATGAACTTCTTTCGGCTAACTTCATTTTTATTGCATACTAAAAAGGATTTATTGCAAAGCATATTATGAATTAAAATAACCAATTGAATTGGAAATTTGTATTTGAAAAGTTTATATATAAGACCAGGAATCCATATGCTATCGAAAGCCTTTTCAAAATCAACAAGACATGCCCCCGTATAAAGAGATTTAGTTAAATTCCAATTGATATTGGAAAATAGTAGGTGAATTCCGTGTATTGTAGAGTGTTTGTACTTGAATCCGAATTGTCTATCGTTTCTTAAATTATTTTTCTCGCAAAAATTAATAATATTAGTATTTACACAGATTTCAAAGATTTTACTTATGTTCGGTAGCAAACTTAAAGCTCTCAAATTTTTTGGATTGCTGGTGTTTTTATCTTTCTTGGGAAAGGCAAAACTAAAATTGTTAACATTTTTAGTAAACAATAATTTAAAATATTTTGAAATAACGCAAAATTTTTAAGATCTCAAAGCATTTCAAATTCTGATGCCTCTTTTGTCTCTCATGATGGGATTTTAAGAGTTTCTCTACGCAAATAATAGTAAAATAAAGCAATTTGGCCTATATAAGTTAAAATTTCTTTTATTAAAAAAAAAAAAAAATTAAGAAATTATAATAAATACTTGAGTTTGAAGTTATTCAGAGTCACAAATAATGATAAAAAAAGTATAAGAAATTAACGTTAAATTTGAATGGTATTTGAATTTAAAAATTTATTATCAGCAAGTGTATAAACATGGTAACCCTACCCAACTGTATAATAATGTTATAATATTAGGCATCATACACAAAGATTCAACACATGATACATGTTGGACCTTACAGTTTTCATTAATTTATATTTATAAGAAAATCGCGCGATTTAGAAACAATTATTTACAAAATATTTACTAAATTCTATTTTCAGATTATATGCTTTAAAATATTGTACAACACTAACTTAAAGAACTCTTATATAAGGTAGAGCCACGTGGCACATAAAAGAAGTACAATTATTTATAATTTTTATTATGTTTTTTTTTTAAATAAATCAACTTACCTCAACGTTAGATAATCTGAAAAAGAAAAACAATATATATTTTATTAATTTTGTATAACATATGGTATAACATAACGTTTAATTCCGAAACTAGAGCTAAGATTTCTACAAATACTGCATAAAATGTGTTTAGTATTTGATATTATTTGATGAACTGTTATTTATATACATCCCTATGAATCCTAAAATAAGCTGAGTTAAAACGAGTCCAATGAGTTAAGCCGTATGAGTATTATTTTGACATATTGTCATATAAAATAATCATACGCTAGAGCGTGCGTATGTTGTAAACAGTGATTGTAAAATATCATCTTTAAATTAACGATAATACGTTTAAAAAATCATTATCGATTTAGCGAATAATCGATAAAAATCAAACAATACAAATTTAAGTCATATATTTTTACAATTTTTTTTGTAATTTTAATTCAATATATACTAATATAATAACAGGCGCGGATCTAACTCAACCCTTTGGGAGGGAAATTTTTGACAAAAAAAAAAATTTTTACTTATAAAAGTTTATTTAAAAGTTTTGTTCTTATAAAAAGTAAGAAGTAAAAAACAAAACAAAAACTCAACAAGTTTTTCAATAAATTCATTACCAATAAAATAACAGTTGTTGACATAAAATAATTTTAATTATTTACTTTGTTTTAGAATTAATTATATAAGTTTTTAAAAGAATTAACACTAAAATGACAAAATATTTATATTTTAAGGCAATAAAAAAAATGACAGACAAAAGTTCAACAAATAAAATTTTTATACCAAAATCATTAGCATTATTACAGTTTATATACTTATTACATAACGACAAAACATATAACATTGTTTAGAATTAATAAAAATTAATAATATTCATAAGGAAATTAAATTGGACCATTAAAAAATCAATTTCAAAAATTGGCTGAATATTTTTTTTTAAATAAATATTTTTTAAGACTTGCCCAAAAAATTACTTTTATTTTTTTTTCTTAAAGAAGAGTTTGAAAAGTTTTTCATAAAAAGAAAAAAAATTTTTTTCAAAATATTTTTTATTTTGAAACTCAAATACAATTTTTTCAACTGCAATTAAAACATTTTTATTTGAAATTTTAGAAATTTAAATCTTTTACTAAACAAAACAAAGTTATCAGTTAAAAATTCAATTTGCAGTTAAAAACGATCTATGAAAGTTAGAGAATTTTAATCGAAATTTACAAAACAACATTTAGTATCCAGAAATTTCATTTGAAATTCAATAATTTACGTATAAACTTACACTTAAAATTTCTGAATTAAATGGAATTTTCTCAATTTCAAATGGAACTTTCTGATATTTAGATTACATTTTTAAGTGATAATTTGCTATTTTTAGTAAAAGGTTTTAGTTTCTGATCCTAAATGGCAACTTTTGCATTTAGAATAAAAGCTTCTTAATTTTAAATGATAGTTTAAATTAAAATTAAATGATAATTCAAATTAAAATCATGAATTTCAGTTAATATTTTCTCAGTTACAGTTGGGAATGGTGTTTTATAGTAAGTAGTTTCAACAAAATGAAGTTTCTGGGGCTAAATCGCCGCATTCGTTAACGAAATTTTTCGATCGAAATTATTTTTCTATTTTCCAAAATAATATACTAAAAATAATTTTACTCTGTCACAGTTAACGAATTATGGCCCCTAGTTAAAAGTAAAAATTAAACGAGTGCTGATGTTTGTGTGTCTTTTCTGAATAATAAACCAAAATATGGAATTTCGATTGATTTTACTCGATATCGAATGAGGTGATTTGGCCCCTGGGATAAAATGTAGGTCATATGACCTTAAGAATGCTGTTTAAATATTTTCTTTGTGGTTGCCCATGGATGAGAATTTGTTTAAAACAGCATCTGTAGATATTTCTTGTTTGTGGCGAATATTCGTCATGGCTAAAGCACTTAGTCTTCCTTTACTGTTGATCTGAGCCATGTTTTAATTCTCCGCGAAGTTAAGAAAGATCTTTCTGCTGTTGAGTTGCTTACCGGCAATGAAATAAAAATTTGAATTATTATTCGGATAGTAGGGTATATATTTTCATCCTAGTGAGATAATGCATATATGCTTTCATCTGGAACTTCTGTTAAAACTTTCCATTTGAGCTGCCAATGAATAATTTCAGATTCCAGCTTTGCAAGTTGAACTTCTTTTTTAGTTGGGGCAATCCACCAAAGTCCTCCAAAACTTGTGAAAGTATTCCTTTCAATTCAGTATATGAAAGTTTTGTGATATTTTTCGGCAAAAGCTTAGGTTTGCTAAAAACATTTAAGCATTCTTCCATAAAACGAGACTTGACATCTTCCGAAATAGTTTCTAATAAAGGAATATAACCCACAATACGATAGTATTCTTCACAATCCAGTATTGGGTGTTTTCTTTCAAAATTTAATTTTTTCGACTCAAATGTCTAGGGCATCACATATTATTTTCGCTTTAAGGCGAAAGGCTTTCCTCTGCTTCGCTTCTTTTATATTTAAGGCTCATTAAACAATTTTTTATAATGTCTGACCCCTTGCATAAGTCTAGGTCTTTTTTTTTAGAATTACGCTTATCGGTTGTGTGAGGGCAAGAATATCACTAAGGATATACAATCCGCATATAAAATCAAATGAGCTTAGCGAATTTATTAAAATTATCTTAATTGTGGACATATCTCTGTCCTTCCAATGAGATATTTGCTCCAGAGCCTCCAATATATTTTTAATATTACTTGTAAATTGTAATATTTTATCATGCCGCTCCACCCATCTAGTTCCAAACAATATTGACAAGAATTTCATTAAAACTTTATTCCTTTTGGTTTGTTGATTTTTGAAAAATTTAGTTGTCTCCTTTACAAGCGAAGTCACTTTATGTGTGAGTGGAACTTTAGTGCTTTTAGATAAGTGGTTATTTAATTTATGAGAATAGCACGATGTCCTTTTTGCGTTGGTTGGTTCCTCCTGTATTTTTTTCACTCTGCCTGTTTCTACTAACATTAGAGGGCAACCATCCGTACCAATACCAACACAATATTGTTCATGAAGTTTAAAACTATCGAAAGGTGTCTGGGGGGGGGGGATTTCCTTCCCCCGGTAGATCCGCGCTTGATAATAAAGAGGTTTGTATGTTTGTTTCTTTGTTTGTTTGTTTGGAGGAGGTAATCTCCGTTACTAATCATCGGATTTTAAAAATGTTGGTTCCAATATCTTGAATGGATTGACATAGGCTATGAATTTCTGTAATATTTTTAGTGGGCGCGGCAGCTCTATTCTTAATATAATATTTAGACATAAGATAGAGAGAGCTTTGACAATTCGTGTGATGTTAATTATTATTACTGTTAGTAGCTATACCAAAAATGGACGGATTAGTGGGCGTGACACCTCCCACACAAAGTGATAATTAAATATTCTATACGTCGAGCATGTGAATGGGCCTTAAGTTGTTAATATCGGTAAAATTTGTTCTCTTTCTGATAGGAGTTATTTTGAAATTTCCCAATTATTAGGAAAATATGCATTATTTAAACAATTCTTAAAAATAGATACTAAAAACTCAAAGGCCTTCATAGGAAATTTTTTAATAAAAAATTTTAAATTCGATCGATTCCTGCAGAATTTTTATTACTAAAAGATATTGAATAAATAACAACGTTATCTAATTTTCAATTTCTGAGATGGCTCTGTAAATTTTTGAAAAATGGTGTTTTAAAATATTTAGTTTAGTTGTCTTATTTTCTAAAACTAATCCATTTACAGACAAAGCCGCATTTAATGAACGTTTTTTATAACCTAGAATATTATAATTAGAATATTATTATCCTAGTATGATGTTATTCAGTTTTTCATTAAATGTTTAGAAGTTGAAAGGTAAATACCCACCCAAATAAACTGGAAGTTTTTATTGTAAAATTAATACCCCCTCTCTTCTCATTTTTCCAAAAATTCATAGGTCGCTGGTTAATATCCGCCTCGAAGGACCACACAAAATATTTACGGGGGGTTTTGCAAGATATTTTATTGGAGTGAAAATGTGGGGTATTAGTTTTGAGTTTATTTGGGTGAGTATTTACCTTTCTTGACAGTGGTTGTTTGATAACTGACCTAGTTAACAAAGATTACAAACTAAGAACTAAAATAATTCCATGCAGAGCTTGGAACTCTTTCCAATGGGAGCGAGGTTTTGTATAGAAATTCACATACTCATTAATTTAGTACAAACGAGGTCATAGTAATAGTACAAATCTATAATATTAATAGGCTAGGCTATTTCTTGTGACCGATATTTTGTTCTACCGTTTTATCCGGATTTTGACCAAACGTATATTATTTGAAAGGTATTTCGTTTTAGCCGTTTTGCAGGTATACAGATTTTTAAATTTGTTCCATTATTTTGAGTAAATTGCATCTAAAGTTGCTACTAACACATACATAAAATTACACAATACTCTGTGCATGTTTATTAAATCTGTTAATGTGTTTGAAATAAAAATGAGTTTGTTTTTTTGTGTTGATACGTGAATTGGCTATAATTGATTAGCATAACTATAGTGTCTTTATTTAATGAAAAAATTAAATTTCCTAGAATTTGCACTCAAATTTCGAGGGCTGGAATCCGCTAGTATAATAGTAATATTCTTCTCAAGCAGCAAAATCAAAATTTGAAATTACGTCCTTTTTGGATTAAGCCATCAATATATTTTTTTATTAATATTTGTACAAACTGGAATGGCGATTAAAGATACTAATATTTTTTTTACACAATCCTATAGTGTAAAAGTTTTTAAATGTTATTCTTTTTTTAATAAAAAAAAACAATGTTTATAAAGCTTTAAACAAAGCCAAGTAATATCATCCATCTAGTTTCTGAAATCTTTCCGATTATCATTTGTACCTTGAACATTTAGTTTTGTTTCTATAAAGAACCGCATAGGGGAATATAGATTTAATTTAACATCCAACATACATTCAGGAATTCCAGTAACAAATTTATAAAATTGTTATGACAGCATAAACAAACTGGATATTAAATGTAAGCAACATTTAACGACGTCAAATACGCTAGGTGTATATGAAATTTAGCTTGGCTGAAGAATTATATCATGTTAACATTAACCACCTAAAAAGTTCAGCCTTAGCAAAGATGCTTTTATGACTTTTTAAGTATATTCTTCTCACAGCCTTTTATGCGTAATTTGATTGAAGAAATAGGTAACAAAAGTTAATAGAAATACATAAAAAATGTGATTTTCCTCAGGAGTATAATTCAGAAATTCAAATGTTGTTACTACATATTAAAAGCTTGAGAAAAATTGATCCAATATATCGATAATATAATTTGTAAAAATACAAATCTTAAATTGTTAATTTAAGGGATAATTCCTTAAATCTTTAGAATAACATCAATTCAGATGGCTGCGTTTCAATGTTAGCTTTAAATACGAACTACTTTTTGTAAAGATTTCCTGAAAAAATTTTGTACGTTGGATTTGGATGCCATAAGAGCACAAAGATTAATAACACTGTGAACATTTAAAATTGTTCTTTTTTATAAATTTATACTTTCAGGGTATATGATTATTAATTATTAGTACAGTAGAAGATATGTACATATACTAGGGTGACAGCGGTTTGTATGAAAAAAAAATGTTTGGTCGAATATTGAGGTGAGCGGGTCGGATTATTGTGACAATGGAACTAAAACTTTAGTGCGCAAAATTTGAGCCAATATTGGCAATACTTTCTGGACGCGCATTGAGTTCAAAGTTCAAATATGAATTTATCTTATATATATTTCCGCTGATCCCTGACTCACTGACTGACTGACTGATTCTGTAACGCTGAAATAATACACACACATAGCTATGTGAAATACATAAACAAAATTTAATCTTTCTCATTTTATACAAGCACACACACAATTTTCTCTCTTCTTTGTTACCGACCAGTGCTGCTAATAAAATCTTCTGAAAACCTACAATCTTGGAAACTAAATCGCCAAAATTGTCATTTTTAAAACAAGAAATTGTCAAGAAAATTTTACCGCTTATAAAACTCGAAAAAATATTACAAAAGGAAGCAATAAAATTTATTTATATCATTCATATTACGAATATTATTACAGCATTGGTTATTTCTATATAAAAAATGTATTAATGATGAAATTTCAACGAAAAAATGTAACACAGCAATCAACTAAATAATTTTATTGACATGTATCAATAGCTGAAACTTATAATATAGGTTAAAAGTATAGCCGTAATTAAAACTTAAATCTTAAATGGAGATGCTATTCAAGGTATTTCCGTTTTGAAACGACTTGACCCAGAATTAAATCTATATATATTTTGTAATTTACATTTACACTGAACTAAAACTATCAATTTTCCATTAACAACCCATTAATTATTAACCCTTAAAATCCTAATTTTTATGCTACTGAAAATTTAAAATCTTCAGTCATCATTTTAACAGATTTAACAAATCATTTTAACTAATTGAAAAATCGTCGAAATTAAAATAAGTTGTCAAAATTAGCAGCACTGCTAACGACAATAGCACTACATATGCAGATTTCGTGTTACATATGGAATAAGATGAACGCAAAAAATGCATCAAAAAACTAATATCTATTCAAATTCTTCTTTTAATTCCCTTTGTTGTTTAATGAAAAAAATCTGCAAAAAAAGTGATGAAGGAAATTTTAAACATTTTAGTTTTTTTTATCAAACTAAACTTTACCGTTTGTCTGTTTTGTTTTTCATCTCAAAATTGTTTTGAATTGTTAAGAGTGCTTTCGCTCAGGTTCTCTGATTGCCAGCTCTTACCAAAGGGTATGCGTTTTTGATAAATATTTGAAAAAAAAAGAGATCTTCAATGTGGATTTTGTTGTTGTCCAACCTATGATTTCGTTTAAAGCTCTGTATTGAAAAGCACTTGAAAAAATAGGGCAATATTAGGTTTAAAATTTAAATTATTCTTACTTTGCATAATTAAATTACATTGTAATTTCAGAAGAGAGGTGGAAAAATAATTTTTTTTCACCCATAATATTAATTTTTGCAAAATTTGCTTTCAAAAATTTAGACAAACATAAATTACGTAAATAGGTAAATTTAAGATTTTAATTTGAATAATATAATGAAATTATCGTGGAAGAATTAAAGGCGATTTGGAATAATAATTTTGTTTTTTAAGTAAAACTAATACGCCCTTATTTTATTATTTTTTTTTTTGGATTTATAGATAACTGGAAAAAATGTTCGCTTTTTACAGTTTACATTTATGATGACATATGAAATATTTTTTTCTCTTTTTTGTAGGTGTATTGGTGTTTTCACTTCCGGGGTGGTAGGTTTTAAAACCTTTTTTTGCATTTCTCTTGCTGAATGCACAACATGTGGAGAGTGTTGTGTCAAAATTTTAAGTAAATCAGAGCAAAACTTAAGAAGATACAGCGTTTCCAGCGACCGGCCTCATACGGTATTTAGTATATAAATCGTAGTATATAAATTCGAAGTCCGTCAACATCATAGCTCAAAATCTACTTGACCAACTCTTTTGAATTTTAGACACTATGTCTACACATAAATCATCACGTAACCACGAAGGGTTTTATTTAATTCCATTTTCTTCCCCCATTTTTTAACAACAAATTCCCGAAATTGTATAGCAAAAATCGTTTTTCACTTCAAAATGCTGCCAAAAAAAAGTTGAAAAAACTCTTGGTCACTACCACATTAAACATGTCACCTTTGAAACGCGTTCCGATTTTTTTATTTCACATGATCCGGTAACGAGTTATGATGTTCACCGCAAAACAACAACGCCTCCGGAGATTCCTTGTCACGGATTTATTTATTAAATTTTTAATTGAAATTTTTTTCAAAGATTCCTCACATGTTATGCTATAACGTATATACGAAATAAATAATCCAAACTTATTCATATCTTCAAAAAAGAATTATGAAAATACGACTTTTTTTAACTTTTAAAACCTTACCCCCCCCCCCCCCCCCCCCCCCCCCTTAAGAAACTTTTAGGAACCTTGGTCTAAAACGTTTTTTTTCTATGCTATTCTATTTTTTTCTACGGTAAAATGGATTTCGGTTATAACGAACTAGGCGGGACCGGCCAAATTAGTTCCTTATAGACTAAGTTCGTTCGTTTGTCCGAAAGGTTTAAAAAGTTCTTTTTTTAGTTGAATAAGTTTATTTATTTTTGTGCATTTTAAAAAGTTATAAAACATAAATTAAATTACTAAAAAGATACATATTAATTGTTTGTCTTAATGAGACTAAAATTACCGAGTTTCTATTAAAATAAAATATTTTTTTATAATCATATAATATGAAAAACTCCTTATGTATAGAAGCAGAAAGTACAAAGCAAAGGTTGGCTACTGGCAAACTTTTACGAAAATATACATAAAAGGACCTTTTAAAAAACTTCATTTGAAAATCGAAGTTTTGTTTTGTATTAAAATTAAATGAAAATAAAATTAAATTAAATTGAAATTAATTTTTTATAAATATATAAAATATACGAAAATTCTGAAATGGAAAAAAAATTTGTTTGTTAAAATCAAAAGTTTGATATAAACACTGTTCGCTATAAGAGAAGCAATTTGTATGAAAAATATGATCAAAACTCTTGGGACCGAAGAAATTCTTCGTATAAATAAAAATTTATTACAACCAGGGTTCGTTATAAGCGAACTCCATTGTATTAAATTTTAATAATTTTGGGAATCTCCAATCCAATCACTTTACCCGGCCTTCTCATGTTCAAGTCAAATTGATCACACATACAGTAGTCAAAAAATTGTTAAGCAATTATCCCATTGAAAAATTGAAAGAGAAAATTGAAACGTATGATTGTTTAGTAAAAAAGAGTAAAAAAGTGTGAGTGCATTACAACCTGAAAGCCAAAAATATAACGTGTGAAGGCCGGGTAATATCTTAAATATATTTACGCTGATCCCTGACTCACTGACTGACTGACTGACTGACTGAGAGACTGACTGATTCTGTAATGCTGACCAATATGATACGGTTCTAATTCCTAGGATTGATCTCGCCCCAACCGACACCGCATTACCTTTCATACTAAAACACCGCCAGTTTCCAGTAATTCCTGCAAACGCAATTACCATAAACAAGGCTCAAGGCCAGTCATTTGATTGCGTTGGCATTAATTTGGAGACCGCGGTATTTTCACACTGCCAACTGTATGTGGCTTTGTCACGATCAAAAGTTGCAAGCCAAGTTAAGATACGTATTCAATCGAACCCACAGCAAGGAAAACTATTAAATGACCAACGATATTTCACACGAAATATAGTTTTTCAAGAGATTCTAAATTGAAAAACTTTTTTCCCAAATATTTCTTATCTGTGTTGATACTTATGTATATGATACTTATGTATATGTATTTCTACAGACACAATCTTTTTTCACATGTACATATGTAACAATATAATTTTCAATTTACTACTATATCAAAAGAAATATAATTTATTATAAATTTTTCGTGTATGTAAATTTAAACTGTTTTATTCATAATTTTTAAACGGGCGCCTAGGCGCCACACAATCAACTAGTATGTAAATATTAGAAAAAAAAAAAACATTTTAAACATTTTTCACAAAAATTTTGATATTAAATAATAATTGCGTTTCAATTAAATAAAGAGAATAGTTTGAAATAAAAAACTAATATTACTGTCAAACGTAAATAGCACTTTATGAGCCCTCGATATACCTTTATATGAATATAATACTTCAGAAAAAAAAATTAAAACTAGGACACATTTTGAGTACTCCAGTGTATAATTTTTTGGAATTACTAAAATATTATCAACAAGTTTCATCGAAATCCTTCCACAAATATATATTGTTTCGATATTTCTTTTTTTTAATATTAATATCCTTAAATTTGACATTTGACCTTACAGGGGGACTATTTATAGTGTTTCAATTTAACATTAGTTTACAGGATTGAGAACTTACATAAATTTGTATACTATTTTCATAAAATATACTTGAAATATGAAAACACGAAAAAGATGTAGCCTAACAGTTGAAAAAGTATGAAAAATCAAATTTTTCTTCAAATCCGCTGAAATAAAAACGCTGCCCTCACCAAATTAATCACAGGATACCTACAATATTTGTCATTTTTAATAAAAACATATTTTGTTAATAAGACCTTAAAGTCGCATCGTTGACTTCAGAAAATTTATTGAACAAAATTTTTGAAAAAGTAACATTGGAGATTTTGAAGTAGTGCTTAAAAATACGTACCGTTTTGACATTAATTTGGAACGGCATAGCGGTAGACAAGATGCAAAATACTTTACATAAAAATGCAAAAATTCTGTTGTTGTAAATTATTTCAATGTCTTTAAAAATGTAAAATCGATCTTCTTAATCAAGTGGTCTGCGGCGCATTTATTGCCTGGGGAAGTTGATATAACTTGGCTGTTTTTCAGCCGATAATAGATTTTGTTGTTTTATTAGAAAGATAATTTACTCTAAATTAAGGCTTGTTGATCAATTTAATTGGAACGCTATTATAAATATCAAAATTTTTGTGAAAAATTATTTTTTTTATAGTTTTTACATGTAAATGCATATTTGAATTTTGAGCTCAATGCGCGTCCAAAAAGCATTGTACGATTTGGCTCAAAACTAGCGCACTAAAGTTTTAGATCCAGTGTCACAATAATCCGTCCCGCACGTCTTGAAATTCAAAAAAATAATGGCTGTCACCATAATGTACATACACGTATGATTGGTATTTATACCTTTTACCACTATGTGGTTTGGGTATAATGACTTTGTTCTGCTGTTTGTAGCTACCAAAAATATTTGACCTACAACCATCTTTTATTATACCGATCGACTCAGAATCACTTTCTGAGAATCACTTTCTGAGTCGATTTAGCGATGTCCGTCCGTCTGTCCGTCCGTCTGTCCGTCCGTCTGTGTGTCCATGTAAAACTTTTATTCAAACTAGAGGTCGCAAGTATGAATATATTTTGATGAAAATTGGTACATACGCTTTTAGCGGCTATAGAATGAATGTTGTTGATATTGGTGAAATTCCGTACTTGTTCAGACCTAGTCCCCATACAAATGGCCCCTATGAAATCGACTTAAATTGCCATAAGATCCATATTGTCATGTAGATCTCAGTAAAATTGGGTTTGTATATGTTTATTATATCCATTAATCACTAGTACAAAAATAATCCCTACAGGACAATTCTTAGTCATAGGTCCCATATAGAACTGCTTCCCGATCTTCATTTAAATCTATCAAAAACAAAAATATTGAACAGATTTTTTCCAAATTTGGTTTGTATATATTTTTTCAAAATATAAGTGATGCTGCCAAATATGGTCAGGATCGGTCCAGTTTTGGAACTAGTCCCCATATAAATATAGCATCCGAAATTAACTTTTTCATATCTGGAGCCAAAAAAAAAATAATAACAATGTCACTCAAATTTGGTTTATGCTTATTTTCTATATCGAATTAGTTGGACCGAAAGATAGGGTTTCTAAAACATGGGTATCGTATAGTCGGTCTAGACCAACTATAATTATCTTACTTGTTTTTATTCTATTTTTTACATGGACTTGACGCAAAAAATGCGCTGCCTAAAATATGACGTTTGCTGTCGTAAATTCAATTTCCATTTTTGAGCTCGAGCCGACGGTGCCCTCTGGTGCCTAGTGCCCAAAATACCCGAAGTGTCTTTATATTGGGAAAACACATATGACACTTTTTTCAGATTTTATGAAAAGTTCGTTCTACAATTGAATTTTTTCGACAGGTGGTTATATGAATGGATTTCAGAATCAAATTTTCTTTTCAAAAAGCTGTATAGCTACAAAATCGAATAAAAGCTAGCCAAGAAATAGCGAATGCCCCAGACCACTTTTAATAGCACTTTTTTTTTCAACTTTAACAAATTGATTAATTTTTGGTCTCTATACTCATAAGCACTCAAATGTGAATTATTGTTTTATTACCATGTTTTGAACCTATTGCGCCATGAGACCGAAAATGGGTAATTTGTTGATAAGGTTTTGAAAACTCATTTTTCAAGTTTTAAAAAATTTTCTTAAACAAAATTTAAAAAATGGATCTGGCACTTTAGGATTTTGTTAAATGCAATTTAGGGTTTAACTGTGTTAGTTTTTTGGGTCAATCCCGCCACTAAAAATTTTTTTTTTTGTAATGCTTTATTTTTGTGGATTTCGAGGACAATTAGATTCAGTAAATTAAATCTTTGCTTTGTCTAAAATATTAATCAGTTTTCTACTTTTGGACAGAGTGTCAGAAAAACGAAATATGACTGCTTTAACCCTTTTGGCTTAGGGGCACATATATCCCCAAGCTAATAAATGACAACTTATTCAAAAGATTCAAATATTTTGTAAGTTCTGTTGAATTTTAAGATGTGATGCTTAAAATACAATAACCAAATACGCAAGTCTTCCATGCTAAAAACATGGGTTAAATCATAGGACGTTGATCCATTATTTACCAAGACCAGCTTTAGATTTTAAGATATTTTTAAGTAACGATTACCGAAAACGAATTTATATTATATTATATTATTATATTATTATTATATTTTATTATTAACCCTTAAATGCATGATGTATCTTTAACGATATTTTCTATCATAATGTATCATTTTTATATCAATTGTTTTTAGCTTATTAGGTTTAAATAACGTTAGACTCAAAATTTCAAAATTCATATATTTTTATAAATAGCCATTTTTATAGTCACACTTTAACAATAACAGTACTTTTAATTTAGCCAAAAAATAAATATGTTCTTGTGTGCTATGTATTTTAATAAAAAATAAAATTTTAAACAATTTCGGCCCCAACTTCAGTTGCAAAATCACTTTTAGTGATTGTATCCTAAAAGATCCGCACTAATTCCAAATATTTCTTTATGTTTATTTTTATACATTTTATTTTTATACATTGAAAAACAAATGTTTTTGAAAAGGTTGCTTTTTTTTCTTGCGTGCACTTACTTGGGTTTTTATTCTTTCTCAGTCGGTTGATACGAGAGGGCTTTGCTTGCTACAAATACAATTTATTTTTATTCAGGTTCAATTATTTGATTGTGGGGTTGCTTTTGTTTCTTGCAGAATTTTGTATATAAATAAATTTTTGTATATACATATAAATCATAACTATTAACGCGTTAACTCAAAGAAAAAAAAGAATGACCGATGATGAGATATGCAAAGTGCTTTGCAGTGTAGATTTTCCTTACGACAGCACTGATGAAAGCAGTGATGATGAAAGGGAAATTCCACAAATATGCTCCACGAAAAAAAAGGGGGTTACTCATTAATAACAGTATCAATTCTGAAGAAGCCGAACTTATTTTTGAGTTGAATGACTCAATTCATGACACGTTTATTGCCCTAATGAACGATGATAACAAGTCCACGACCTCTGTTCTACCGCCTGTTACATCAAAATAGTCTTCTTCAAACCTTTCTAAAACCAATACTCCAATTTCTACTTCACAAAAAAAATAAAGTCACCTGCCCTACATCAAATTTGGTTATTTCTAACTGTACTTTTTCTAAAGAAAATTCTGAATCTATATCAGGACCTTCTTCCCTAGCACATTCTTTAGAGCTTCAGACAAGTTCTTCGACATTAAATTTATTTCCTTCAAAATTTCAAGACATAAAAGTCGATCATAAATCCTCAGCTTTTGAAAAAATAATCTGTAAACAAGGTAATTTGCAATTTCATAGTAAAGAAGTAGATTTTCAGGGAAATAGCTCTCTCAGTGAAGATGTTCAGTCATTAGCAACTCTTTATCAAGTCTGGAGCTATTTATTTCAGAAAGCTTAGAAAACCTTTTAGTTGAAGAAACTCTACGGTATGCTGGATTAGATGAAAAGTTTTCTTTTAGTATTTCGGAGTTGCGAAAGTTTATTGGTGTTATCTCTTACATGACGTATTTCAATTTACCAAATACCAGAGATTATTGGTCAAGGAATAATGACCGATCAGTAGACATTATAAAGCAGCAAATGACGGCAAACCGATTCGAAACAATAAGGCAATATCTACATTTTAATGATAAAGAAAAAAAAACATAACACGCGACGATCCGAAAAGTGATAGACTCTACCTTATTAGGCCGGTTATTGACTCTCTAAATCATACATTTGGTTCTGTTTCCAAACAAGCGTGATTATCTGTAGTTGAACAAATGTGTTCCACAAAAATGAGCAGCTATATGAAACAATATCTGTCAAACATAAAAGTCCATCCTAAAACATCAGCATTTGAAAAAATAATCTGGAAACAAGGTAATTTGCAATTTCATAGTAAAGAGTTAGATTTTCGGGGAGATAGCTCTCTCAGTGAAGATATTCAGTCATTAGTAACTCCTTATCAAGTTTGGAGCTATTTATTTCCAGAAAGCTTAGAAAACCTTTTATGCCGTTTTCTTTTCTGACAAAAAATGTTGCCCTTTTTTGCCCTTTTTTGGAAAAGTGTATTTTTTTAGATATTCTGAATTAAGAACAACCTTGTATTATATATTGATCGAAAGGTCTCAAAGTGCTGTGTTCATAAATACAAAAAAAATTTGATTATTATCCTCTTGGAAGTTATAGGGTGAAAATATTCAAAAAAGGGGAACAATGGGGAAATATTCTCCCACTATGACCTGAAAGAAGCCAATGGCTCGAATTTTTTGTGATTTATGATGGCTCGACTTTGAGACCTTTCGATTGATATATAAGATAAGGTTGCTCTTAATTCGGAATATATAAAAAAATACACTTTGCAAAAAAAGGGCAAAAACGACGACATTTTTTGTCAGAAAAGAAAACGGCATTAGTTGAAGAAACTCAACGGTATGCTGAATTTGATGAAAAGGTTTCATTTAGTATTTCGGAGTTGTGAGAGTTCATTGGTGTTATCTTTCATGACGTATTTCAATTTACCAAATACCAGAGATTATTGGTCGAGCAATAACGACCGATCAGTAGACGTTATAAAGCAGCAAATGACGGTAAACTGATTCGAAAAAATAAGGCAATATCTACATTTTAATGATAAAGAAAAAAAAACATACCACGCGACGATCCGAAAAGTGATAGACTCTACCTTATTAGGCCGGTTATTGACTCTCTAAATCATACATTTGGTTCTGTTTCCAAACAAGCGTGATTATCTGTAGTTGAACAAATGTGTTCCACAAAAATGAGCAGCTATATGAAACAATATCTGTCAAACAAGCCTAAAAAGTGGGGATTAAAATTTTTTGTGCTATGTGACATTAAAGACTATGCGTAAAAGTTCGAAATTTATACCGGAACAAATGAAACTATGCGCCCAAAAGAGCCAAATCTGCAAACATCTGCAAACATTGTGGTAAGGTTAGTTCGTGAAGTACCTAAGTTTAAAAACTACATAATATACTTTGATAACTACTACACCATAATTCCTTTACTTATACACCTTAGAGCCCAGGGAATTCTTTCTGTTGGTACAATCCGACGGAATAGGATAAAAAAAATGCAAGCTTCCAGAAGAAAAACAATGATGAATTTTGAACGAGGAACCAGCCAAGAGTTTTTAGCTAGTATTTATGGAATAGATGTGACTTCTATTTCATTGTCGAAAGGATACAAAACTGTCAATTTAGTTTTGTCTTATATAGGAACTAAGTCACCGTTTTCCTCAATCACGCCAAATGAAAGTTTATCTGTTCGTAAATTTGACAAAAAGCAAAAAAAAAATCGACAACGGTCTCTTGTCCGCAAATTGTAAAATACTACAATAAAAATATGGGAGGCGTCGATCTATTGGATAGTTCCATGAGCCGCCACAAAATAACTCTAAAAAACAGAAAGTGGACAACCAGATTGTTTTACCACTAATAAGATATGACCTGCATCCACTCGTGGATTCTTTACAAAAGAATTAACCAAGATTAGGTAAAAACAAAAAATTTACAGTTGATAGATTTTAAATTGGAAGTGGCAGATTTACTTTTCAATTATAAAAATTCATTAAAACATATTTACTATACTTCGTCGACGACCAAACATAGAAACTGAAATTCAGAAGAAAAAACATAAGCCGAATTCGTAAGTACCACCTCCCGAATATGTAAGACTAGACGGAACACAACATTGGACGTTGGTAAGGAAGAAAGGAAGATGCAAGATGCCGGGTTGCACAGGTCAAACAAAGATGTTTTGTAGTAAGTGTGAATTAAATCTATATCTCACGGCTGATAAAAACTGCTTTTTTAATTACCACAACCAATAAAAATAAATAATTTTCATTTATGTCTATACATATATATATACAACTTATAAAAAATAAACTTTTGTTATTTAAATCGTAAACAGTATTTGTTTTCCTCATGTGTTGTTATTTCAGAGGGGAGTGCATATTGTATGTCAGAAGATACAACCAATTTTTTCCTCATAAAATAAACAAAATAACTTTTTTTTCAAAAATTTAAACGCAGTTATTATTTTTTAATAGGATTTCATTATATATATCATTTTCGCAAAAATCTGAGACTATATGCATTTAAGGGTTATATTATTATTATTGTTTTTTTTTTTTGCTAATAATTTAAAAATGGTGGTAGATACTGGAGAAATTAGATAAGCAACTAATTTTATGCCACAACCATTGGCGGTTTTATTAAAGAGAAATTCCGCCGCAATTGATGGCAAGAACTTTGTGCAACTTCAGAAATTTGATTATACATTTGCCTAGATATTTCGCTTAAAAAAATGTATGAATCCTTTTATTTAGATCAGAACTTAGCTTTTTTGAATTACTACAAAGTCTTCTTTAAAAAAATAATTTGAAAAATATTCTTTAGATATTTTTTTTAAAATTTTTTGTTTGTTTTTTTTTACTGTTTGGTTAAAGCTTATACAATTATCTAAATATATAGATCAACATTCTGATGTTTTCCGTGTGTTTACTATGTTACATTTTAAAGAAGGATATAAATGACAATACGAATTCAATTGGCTGTGCTTGCGTTTATATAATATCACAAGCTATTGCGATTATGACTGCTTTATAAGATGCGATCCACAATTAAGAGGTCGCTTAATGTTCCATTATAACTCAAAAGCGACGAACTTTAACATAAAAATGTTGTATAGACAAATTCTATCTCTTGTGAGATTGAAAGCGACAACGAAAAAATTATTTATAATTAATTAGTTACACTTTGAAATATTTTCGAGATAATTTTCTGGGAGGTGAGAAATTGGAAGTCAGGGATAAAGTACCAGTAAAGCTTCCAAAAAGATTGGCGTTTTGAGGTGAAACTTTTCTTATGACCTTATAAGTTTTTTTATTTTTTTTTTCCTTAGGAATAAAAAAAAAAACTAACCCATAACAAACCAAATTTTATTGTGCTCCCTCTCTTTGTAAATTAAGTTTATCATCATGCAATTAAATAATTGATTGACTGAAAATGAAAGATGTCAAGAAAAATAACTATGTCAAAAATCTCAAACCCGGTAAAATTAGGAAAAATTCAAAAATATACTATAATTAATTTTTTTAAACGAAAATTTGTTAACTCATATAATGGTCGCCATGAGTCTACCTGTAAAGGTTAGGCTCGATTTGGAAAATTGTTAAAAGTCGATTCAACGTTTTTCGTTGGTACGTCCGTTCTCGGTCATTTTTTGGACGACTACTAACAGTACTATGTAACAAACTCGAAGTCCCAAGTCTGTTATAGTACTCCAGATATATGACATTAAGTCTTTACTTTGCCCATTGATCTTATCATGCCCTTTTTTCCGAGTACTACCATTGATAACTAATGAACCAAGGCGTCACTATTAAAGTACTCCAGTTATATAAAAATAAATTCTTACTGATTTTATCCCGCCACGGGTCTGCCTACAAAGCTTGATTTGATCGCAGGAAAAGGGATAAAAACCGATTTAAGGTTTTTTTCGGTAAGCAGATACTACGAGTTAATATAAAGGGAGTAAAAACATCGGAACAACTAAAAATTAATATCCATCATAAGCTCCATAGTTGTTGCAGTTTTTTTTTTTCTATTTATAAAATCTCCATAGGGTTTGAAGGTCACAGATCAAACCACTTGGAAAATTTAAAATACTTTCATCTTGACTTGGGACTTCCCATCCCACAGAATGGTGTTGTTCAGTGTTAACAATAACAAAAATACAAATGTTTCGAAATTATAAGGACATTTCATTTGCTTTCGTCGGAATGTGTAACTTAAGATTGAAAAATAATTGCAGAATACAATTCGTGAACTTCTTTTTATTAGCTAAATTAACTTTTTTACATTTTGAAGTCCACCTGTGACACATTTGCTTTCACCAACTCCTCAAGTCGATTATTAATATGATGGTGTTTCTGGCTTTAACATACTCAGTGCTGAGATTAAGCTTACATTTGGTTCTACGATATCGAATATTTTTGTACAACTCAAAGACTACTATAAATTTGCCTTCATATTTCTTCCATTGCTTATCCGCCATAGTATAAGAGAGAATTGGTTTTGCTATACAGAAATGGGAAAATGCATGCTAAGTTATGGCAAAATGCCTGTTAAGTCTATAAGAAATGAATGCTAAATGGTAAAAATGCATGTCATGTGCATGTTTCTGTTTTTCCGAAAGATTTTTTTTATTTGCAGCTTTGAAAATCATTGTTCTTAATTCAGCATGCAATTTCCTTACATTTAGCATGCAATTTCCCTACATTTAGTATGCAAATTTTTCTCATTTTTAACAGAAAAATTCCCATTTTTAACATTCTCCCATAAATTTGCCCAAATTTAGCAAACATTTTGCCATTTTTGACATGCATTTTTACCATTTGGCATGCATTTCCTGTAGACTTAACAGGCATTTTCCCATAATTTAGCATGCATTTTCCCACTTTTACTAAACGCTTCTCTTAGTCCCATAGTATAAAGCGATAATTTGATCTTTCTCACATTAAGAAAGCCGCATGTCTCGGTGCATTTTTCTAAGGTTTAAGTATTCAAGAACTAACTTTTAATTACTTACTGTCTATGGCTCGGTTTGAGCCGATGTGACATAGAATGACAGATATTTGTGTTTCTTGCTAACTTGCGCCAATTGGTGACACCAAGTATTGTGAGATTTTGTGGCAACAGAGGCCGAGTCGCCCTTTTTACGTTGTCTATCGTTTGGTTCCTTCTCGTATGCACTCAGAGCTAGAGCATCATTATACATTTACGTAACGTATCTGAGCGAGCGTAGTTATTGGATTTTCATGTGCCTGACTATATCTACATCGACCTAGATCTCGTACAGTTTCTGGTGCATTCTAATTGAGAATCTACGATAAGACATCGCCTTGCTTGAAACCTCGCATAGTATTGAAGGTGCTAAAGGGGGTTGTTCGAAAAATAAATGGTGGTTGGTGATTTTTGTCTCTTGAGTATTTTTTAAGTTTTGGCGTAGCGCGACTATGTGATCCATTGTGGATTTACTAGATCTAAAGCCACACTGATATGTTCCTGTCAGCTTATTAATGTATGGTTTAAGTTGTTTACCTATAATGCCAGAAAGGATTTTGTATGCAATTTAAACTTATTCCTCGGTAATTAGTGTACATAGTAGACTCCCATTTCTTGTGGATACGTCAAAGGACACTTTGGTTCCATTCATCGGGTATGTATTTTGCGGACTAAATTTTACTTATGAGGTGGTACATGTGTTTTACGAACTCTTCGCCACTGGTTTTTTAAGCAACTCAGCTGTCAAGGCATCTCTAAAAGGGCTATAGCCATTTTTCCTCTATGTAAGTCTCTTGTGTTTAACGTGCGTATCGGTTCTTAGACATGGTATAATATGCGCCCACCGGCGCCCCGTCATAAAACGAATTGCAATCTAGGAGATATGTGTCTGGCATACCCTCCACACTTTGTTAAAGCATCGGGTCGGCCTATATCCCTGTTATTCTCTGGATCGCAACACCATGCCGAGCTGTGTTTTTCTCGCAATGTGGGTGACCACAGCCACATCGAAACTCCCCGAAGGTCGGTTCGTAAAAATTCATTTTGTAGGTTAATCACAGATAACCAAGCATTGATAAACCGAATAAGAACATACACAACCAACACCAGCATCCAATATTCTTGACTACACAATCATTCCTCCTGCTATGTTTGTTATCCCTATGGCTGCACATGTGAGATGACAACAATAGCCCTCCGAATTCAGGTTCAACTCATGTTCCTGTCAACTAACCAACGCTTTTGTATCCGACTCATAATGTAATCTTGTCAGTAACGTTAGGCTGACTCAGACATTCCTGCACTCGTGCTCAACTCAGCCAGCACCATTCCGTACTCTTTTCTACTACACTATTCACAGCTATCTTTGCATCTAAAATAGGGTTCAACTGATAGTCCACCAACACTGTTGTTTACTACACTATTTACAGCAATCTCCATTGAACTTCTGTTTCGATAGCATTTAGAATAGGATTGAATTCATGTCCCCCGATCCAATAACCTTTGGGTGTCGCAAACTAAAGTATTGTAGACTTTCCCGCCTCCCACTCAGCAGTATATGTTCGCGTTCGAATCATCTTCGTCAAGAAAATCTACTAATCATCTTCATTGGGCCATTATTAAATTACTTGTGGTACCAATTTAGCACCTTATTATGGCTTCGTTTCCATACCTTTCGATTTGCTTCTACCAGTTTCCCCCAAACAAGGATGGAACTGGTGGGCCATTAGGCCTTAACTGGTTGCTGCTAAGAATATTCACTAAAATCATCTAGCTTTCCTTTAGCTTTGTGCAGGTATTACCGCAAGGTGGTTAGCTTTATACACAGGTTATGCATCGAGGTATTTTATTGGCATTAAAAGCAGACCACTAACTTCCTGCGGACTACACAACTTCACAACCGACACCTCTATATAGTCAGAAGGCGGTATATCGATGCCAACGTTGTTGATTAACATTTAAACTGTAAATTCTCATCTTGTGGAATTGTTTTCATCGCCATCCAAAGTTTTGGAAAAAGGTTCCTTTTATAACTTTAGTGTTCCTATTGATTACCATTATCTCTACAGAAAGATTACTCACATTAAAATGCTTCAGATTTATGCTTTATTTATTTAAAGCATACTAGTATAGCCCAGCACTCGAAATTCTAGTGCAAATTCTAATATTATTTTTTCATCCAATTTTTTTCTTCCAATGTTTTTTCAATCTATACACATCTATAATATTTTATCCCGATTTTGACCAAACGTATATTATTTGAAAGGTATTTCTTTTAAGCCGTTTTGCAGATTTACAGATTTTTAAATTTGTTCCTTTGTTTTGAGTAAATTGCATTTAAAGTTGTTACTAACACATACATAAAATTATACACTGCTATGTGTGTGTTTATTAATTTTGTTAATGTGTTTGTAATAAAAATGAGTTTTTTTTTGTGTTAATTTGTGAATTGGCTATAATGGATTAGCATACTTTTAGGGTCTTTGTATAATGGGAAACGAAAATTTCCTAGAATTTGCACTCGAATTTCGAGGGCTGGAATGTGCTAGTATATTACAAAATTTATAAATATTCAAATGAGCCTAAAGGTATGTTAATCAATTCTAGCACTTCACAATTCAACACAGAGCGTCTGATATATAATTTAAATCAATCGCATTAACAGGGTGTAACGAATTATTAGAAATATTTTCTTTTATTTAATTTAGTATATTTTTAAGACAGATTAAACACAAATTTTATCATTTTCAGCTTCTCATCCATATGAATTATAACTATGCCAATTTTTGCACTCCTCCTTGCCCGCATGTTGCTTAACCCTAGAGCACCAATCATATTTTACGTACGTTGTAACTAATTCGTCGATTCGACGATGTCTGTTTCAAGATATACTTTTCAGACAATCAACGTTTCAATCAACGTTATTGCATTCCTAAATTTCTTAGTAATAAAATAATAAAAAATTATTAAACTGCGTTTAATGAAAAACTTAGTTTAATTAAATTTCACATAAAATCATTTCATGAGGCAATTTTCCTAAGATCCCATCAAAAAAGGTATAATAAATAAAAAAAAAAAAACTTAAAATAAGAGATCGGATTCAGATAAATCAAAAAAATCTAAATTCATGTAAAGAAAAAACAAAAACAAACATGTGAAAAAAACGTTAATTTCTACATGAGGTACAAAGCTAAACTATCAGCTCTCTTCAAACTGGTTTTTCAAACTTATCACATACTGATTTCGTTTTACGTCACTTTTGGTATGATCAGAATCTAAAAACGCTTCGTTTCTTCTCCGTTTGTACTTTCTAGCATTGTTGCTAATAGGATTTTCATTTTCGGCCATCAAATTTTTTATATTTAGTCTCGTAAACCTTTCATCTCTGAATCTTCCAGGCTCTAGTGGAGCTCTTTAATATATACTCTGCGATTTAATGATTTTTTAAGACTGAAGATATTGTGTGAATGAATCATAAAATATGCACATTGTTTTTCGTGAATATGTCACAACGCTGCACATTTGGTCCTTTCATAGAGTTGTAAGATTCAAATATGTGACCTTCTCCGAGAAAAGGGACCTTGTGTGTCAAAAAACGGGTTGTGTCAAAAACGGTGGATTCTGGTACCTAAAAGGGTGTAGAAACTTTAAATGCGTTTTTTTCTCAAAACTTAATTTTCACACACTAGGTTCCTTTTCTCGGAGAAGGTCACCTATATGTATTTGGGTTTTTTGTAATACTATTGCAACATTGCATGATGATAACAACAGTATGACTTTATTGGTCTTTGACTCATAAGAAATTTATGTCAATTATTGGTCGTAGACAAACGAAGAAGTTTAACAATTTCGGTCTTTTTAATTGACCAACTATTTAGATTTTGCACGCAAAGTTCCTGCAAGTATAATATTATATGGGGCTCTAAATACCGATTTTAGAAGGGAAATCGATATAAGCCGATTAGCCACAATATTACCATAAGTTCCTTGAATGTTCTTAGTAAGTTTTTTGCATAGAACTCTCGAAGCGGTAAATCTCCACTATTTAAGCCTTTCGAAGATACGTCAGACATACTTAGCTGGTTTGTTAAGAATACACATATGAAATGATGATTATTTTTGATTTTTGAACATCTGGCACTACATTTAAAATCCTACCCTCGTCAACTTCAGAACAACCAGAAGAAGAGTCATGAAATGAAACTTCATCAACATTTGTTGTCCCACTTTCAATGGTTTCTCAAAAACATGATCTGATTCAGACTCAAATTTATTATCTGCTTCAGAATCGTTTCAGGTATTGATTTCCAATTTCAGCAATAGTTAGTGCTCTTTTACATTTGATCATTTAGGGATTCTAATGAGAAAAGCAAAATAATTGGATAAATACGATGAGACTTTAAATAAACAACAATGGAAGAAAAATTTACTCACCATACAAAGGTCACGTTATTACTAATCTTCGTCGATTCGACGAGGAGAAACCCCAAAAACATACCATTGTAGAACCACAAACTTAAAAATACACCTGTTTTTAGCAAAAGCAGACTAACTACTAACAGCATAGAAGAATTGGGAGCGATCAGAGCAAACAGCAGAGAGATACACAACAAAAAGGGAGCGGTGCTCATCGAATCGACGAACATTAGTACTCTAGGGTTAAAAAGGGAACTAAAAATTTATCTTCATGTATTAATATATAGATTCGGGTGTCATGCCTGTCGTAATGCACCTCAATTTCATCGAACTCACGCCTTTCCTGTTCTGCGCTGTACGTCTCCCTACGCCGCTATTTTCCAGCATTCCTTTCATCTAATGTAACATTGGACAGCAGTGTTGCTCCGTATTCAACATATTTCTCTACAGTGACATTGCGGGACTCCTGGTCAAACTAATGGTTTCTCCGTAGGTGATCGTAGCCGACGTCCTCTTTGGCAGCAGTACGTATCAAGTTGGAAATATGAAACAGACACTGACGACATTGCCAAGTACGATTTTAGTAATTGACCTTATAATTGTGAAACTATTTCTATAGTTTTTCTACAAATGAACCGTTATTCCAAAAAAGTTAAGATACTCTTCACTAGCTCCGCCTTACTTTAGATAGAGTTTGGAACCAAGTGACCTTATAATTGTGAAACAGACCTTAGCAAGAACGCATGTATGTGAGGGATAAACGTGGCTTGGAATGTCAGTGTATACGTATTAAGAAATTGAATTCTTTATATGTTTGTATTCATGTACGTGGTATCAGTTGGTTGGTTGGATTTGTCAGTCGTATTAACATGTCGGCTGTATGTAACTTTTGTTTTTGTTGGAAGTGGCATAAGCTTGTAAGTTGTTTACTGGGATTTGACAGCTCGTACATAATTTTCAACTTTTTTGTTTTTTTTTTTGTCTTCTTTTTATGTTCCTTAATATTAAATGTAAGTAAAATTTTTACTTAGTGTCATACGTATGTTAAGCCGATTATAAAGATGGTTAAAACATGTATTAAATAATTATTAAATTTAATCAAAATAATAATTTAAATTTTTAACTTAAACCTTTCAGCTTAACTGAGAACAAAAATTTAAAATTTACACATGCCGCTGTTTTTAGAAAATATGTTTTTATTCACATTCCTGTTGATTATCTAGAACTTTTTAAAGAATTTTCATAGTAATGCTATTCAAACAAACTTAAAAATTTATTAGATTCTTGCACACATAAGTAAACTTTGCAATCATTAAAAAGTTAACCAAACTATAATGTGGCGGCAACGACAACGATATTTCATTAAAATATCTCACTTTATTATAGGCAGAGGAGCTCAGCGCTCAGTTCATAGCCTGACAACTATGTTTAACTACATGCAGACATTCATTCAGCGATAGCGACAAACATTAACTTTAATTCATGTTCTTATTTTTTACTTGCAAAGCACTTGCTTGTAGATAAAAAAAATTAATTTATTCCGTGGCATGTCGTGCTTTAAAATTAAGATGCTGCTTTTAAGATATTGTTGTCTACAAGAATAATAACCATGCATAAGAAGAAAAAAAAAAGTGTATCATAATCAAAAATGAAAAAAAAGAACATGAAAACCCCGTTAGTGCGTTCACTGTTCTTCATTAAATAATCTCCTTTATTGTATATCCAGCTCTTTAAATCTACATATACGAACATTCAAAATAGCAAAGGAAGAATGTGTATTAAAAAAAAAATAATAATAAAATAAAACTTAAAGCTTGTATTCCATGAAAAATAAGCAAAGTGTTCTTTAAGTTAGACGAGAAGATTCATGTGGTGTGCTACATGAACTCATGCTTTCATTATTAGCGGTAACATTGGTTCCAGATTATCCTAGAACTTGAAAAATATTATTAAATCGTTGGATAGTGGGCTTGATGACTCCAAAATGGAGATTTGTTCAAGGAAGGGACTAGGGCTTGCAATACCGGATCAAATATTCAAAATAGGTATTTCGGTATTTCATTATATTAATACCGGTATTTAAAAAAAAAAAAAAAACGAAACTGCACTGCAAAAAATAGAAAAAAATTAAAAACAAAATAAAATATTTAATTAAGTAATGTATAATTCAAAACAATAAACTTCTTTTAAAGTGGCACAAAAGAGAAGAAAATTATAAAATAAAAACAAGTAATAAAATAATTAATAATATGTAAGTATAATAAGTCCTATGTCCTATTGTGGTGGAAATTGCCTTTAAAATGTGCCCTCAAAAAATTTAAATTATGAAGTCAAAACCCCAAGTTTACCGCAGCACATTAAACATTTGATTCGAATCAGAAATGTTTGCAGAAGAAACTGGAAACATTTCCGAGAAGTAAAAAATTTAAAAATAACTACTGGAACAATAAGCAATAACTTTGGAAAAAGGCTCTTTTCTTTTTGGAATATCACAAAAATTTTAAGAAAAAAGTCTACAAATATTCCAAAACTGAAACTCAACAACAACACCTTCCACACCCAAGAAGAAAGAAGCGAAGTCCTAGCGCAAGTATTCGAAACAAGTCACTCAATTCCAGCTAACCTTAGTGATACAGCCACCAAAATAGATGTATATATATATAGTAGCCGATATTATTAAAAAGTTAAAGTCAAGAAAATCCCCTGGTACTGAGGAATAAACAACAAATGTTTAAAAGTTTTACAAACAAAAAAAGAAGGAGTCAAATACACCTCTGCAGTCATAAACTGTTGCTTACTTCCAAAAATCTGGAGAAGTTCTAAAATCATACTAATAAAAAAAAAAAACAAATAAACCTGATAATTGCCCCTTTCTTACAGACCGATAATTCTTCTATCATCCTTAAGCAAGATTCCAGAAAAAGTGCTTAAGGAAAAGCTTACTGAGTTTATTGATGCAGAAAATATTTTACCAACACAACAATTTGGTTTCCGCAAGAAATTTAGCAACGGAACAACACTTGCGATCAAAAAATAATGAATTATGTAATGAAGCAATTATTTGAACGGGAATTCAATAGTACACATCCAAATTATTCCCACTGATATGCCGTTTGAGTTCCAGCGATTGTAGTTTCCCGTTAGTTTTGCTTTGTCAATGAATATTAATTAAGCTCAAGGTCAGTCGTTGCAAGTTTGCAGAATTACTTTTCACACGGTAAAGTGTATGTTGCACATTCACAAGTTGGGAACCCGTCATCCTTATACATTTTTTGTGAAAATGGAAATACTAAAAATGTTGTTTACCACCAAGCACTACAATATTTTTTCCTTTTTTTACTGTTCTCACTTTAAAAAATGTTTGCTTTTTTTCTTCTTTTTCAGGAAAATGTTAATTTTTTCTAGAAAATTTAATTTTTAATACAAACGCGTAAATGTATAATATTGTATTGTGCAGCAACGCGGGCAGGCTTACTCTAGTAGTCAAATAAAAATGATATGAATGTTAACTTACAGCAAAAAAAAATTAAAACCCGATACTGGCATTGAACTGTATTAAAAAAATGTCGGTAATACCGGCAAGCCCTAGAAGGGACTTATTGATTAGGTAATATTTTTTTTTTAAATAAATTTACATAAGTTATAAACACAAAACACAAATATTGTATCTTTAAATGGAAACTTTGTTTTTTCTTAAATTTTCATTAATAAAAAAATAAAAAGTTGTAGTGATCTATCTCAAATCCAAACCAACCAACTGTCTAATCGTACGACCACCGATTTTGACGAAATTCGCTATGAATGTTGTCTTTTACCAACAAGTAGCAGTGACAAAATTTTGAATCTTTAACCCATTTTGTCGCGGATTTGTGTTGTCAATGTATCAGTTTTATGATATTATTCTTGGTTTACATTTTTAAGCTCAATTCCTATATTATTCGAAAAAATAAAGGTAAAATTGTAGCCTTTTTGTCAAAAAAGTACTAAAACTATATACATGCATTATGCTTGTTTTTAATCTGCCATTTTAGAATGTGTGTCCATTAGGGTGAGAGCCATTTTTTTTGGGAACTGCAAGACGAGCGGACCAGATTATTGTGACACTGGATCTAAGACTTAAGTGCGCAAAATTTGAGCCAAATCGGACAGTGCTTTCTGGACGCGCATTGAGTTCAAATTTCAAATAAGAATTTATATGTAAAAGTTATCAAAAATAATCTAACCCATAAAAATCTTTCTTTCCTTACGCATATGAGCTTTGAATATCTCCGTGGCAGTGTGTGACTGTCTTAAAAATAATCTTTGGCCACAACAAGTCTACGGATATAGTTTCAGATCCATCGTATGAGGGGAAGCGGGGTTTTAATCTCCCCGTGACTGTGCGTGACTACGTCAAAGTTAATCTTTTTTCACACCAAGTCTATCGACCAAGTTTTAAATCGATCGGATAAGGGATAATGGGTTCTAAATCACTCCGTGACTATGCGTGACCATGCGTGACTGCGCGTGACTATGTCGAAGTTGATATTTCTTTACAGCAAGTATATCGACCAATTTTCAGATTTGTCGGATGAGGGTAAATGACATTTAGATGACGCCGTGACTGCGCGTGATCATGCGTGACTGTGCTTGACTAAGTCAAAGTTTATCCTTTTTTCACAGCAAGTATATGGACCAAGTTTGAGATCGGTCGGATGAGGGAAAATGACATTTAGATCACTCCGTGACTGTGTGTGACTACCCCAAAATTAATCTGTAGTCACGGCAAGACTATGGGCCAAATTTCAAATCAACTGGATAAGGGGGAATGGGGTCCATCCATGGCAGACAGACAGACAGACAGACAGAGAATATGAGTTAAAAGAAAGAGCTTAAAAAATCATTTTTCAACAAAATTTTGATATTAATAATTGCGTTTAAATTAAATTAATTAATAGACCATAATCTAGAGTAAATTGTCTTGCTAATAAAACAAAAATTTTCTGAAATTAACCCGTGGAGTACTCAAAATGTGTCCCAGCTTTATTTTTTTTTTCGGAAATATTATATTCATATAAAGATATATCGAGGGCTTATATTCAAAAAGTGATTTTTACATTTGACAGCGATACTAATTTTTTATTTCAATCTGTTCTCTGATAGAACTGTTAAATATAATATTAATTTTGATATCATACATGATTAGTATGACTATTTCTTAATAGATATTGAAGCAAATCGATCAACAAATACTTTCAGATCTTATTTATAAATTGGTCTTACACACTCTCTATAAAATAATTGTTGATGCAGATAGCACTTTTTGAATATAAGCCCCTAATATACAAATTTGTTTATAAAGGGTGATTTTTTAAGAGCTATAGGAAAGTTTTCCAAAAAAAAAAAACACATAAAATTCAGAAAAATGTATGAAATCTTTATTTAAATCGATATTACGGTCCATATAATTTAATGTTTGAAGATTATTTCATGCAAATGTTGACCGTGACTGCGCCTCAAATGGTCCATCCGCTTAGTCCAATTTTGGCATACTCTTTCCAACATTTCGGCCGGTATCTCACGAATAAATGCTTCAATGTTGTCTTCCAATGCGTCAATTGATGCGAGATTGTCTGTATACACATGAGCTTTAACATAGCCCCACAAAAAATAGTCTAAAGGCGTTAAATCGCACGATCTAGGCGGCCAATTGATCGGACCCGAACGCGAAATAAAATGTTCACCGAACTCGCCTCTCAATAGGTCCATTGTTGCGCGTGCCGTGTGGCATGTGGCATCTTGTTGAATCCACCTGTCACGCAAGTCAAGCTCTTGCATTTTGGGCAAAAAAAAAGTTGGATATCATCTCTCGGTAGCGCTCACCACAGTTACGTTACGAATCGATAATTGATGGTCATCACTAACACTGGCCGATACAGCTGCGATATTTTCTTTAGTTCGCACTCTACGTAAGCGTGTTGGTGGTTTAATGGCCAACAATGTAAATTTGGTGCGGAATTTAGTCACAATAGCCCGAATAGCCGCTTTAGTGGGTCGATTAAACTGACCATAAAATGGAAGAAGCGCGCGATGAACTTTCTTAACAGAGCACGCATTTTGACAATAAAATTCAATAACTTGTAAGCGTTGTTCGTTTGTAAGACGATTCTTGGTTAAATTATAGACCAAACTGAAGATGTTTGACAATGAAACAAAACACGAAACGTGCGTCAGCTGTTTAAACCAGTGTTGCCAAAAAGATAATAGCTAAAAAATCACCCTTTACTATTTAAAATATAAGAACTAATAAATCTACATATCTTTATACAATAACGAATTAATTTGAGGAATTTTATGAACACATTAAAATTTTTTTTTTTTTTTTAATAATCCTGAAGAAGAAAATATTTATCGATTTTCATGAAGAGTCAATTTGAAATCAATAATACCCCAATGTTTAATTTCAGAAAATGAGTCCAGAATATTATTTTCTGGAATAACTCAAATATTATCAACAAGGTTTATCGAAATCCTTACACAATTATATTTTATTTTGATATTTTGTTTTAAAAAAATGTTAATATCCTTATGATAATATCTTTTGACATTTGATCTTAAAGGGGGACAATTTATAGGGTTTCAATTTAACCTCAATTTATAGGATTGAGAACTAATATCAAGTAGTATAATATTTTGATAAAACATATTTGAAATACGAAAACACCAAGAAGATGTAGCCTAACAGTTAGAAAAGTATGAAAAATCATATATTTCTTCAAATCCGCTGAATTAAAAACGCTGCCCTGGACAAGTTAAGAACAGAATAAATACAATATTTTGTTAGTAAGATATTAAAGTCCAGTCGTTGCTTTCGGAAAATTTCTTGAACAAAATTTTTGAAAAAGTAAAATTGGAGATTTTGAAATAGTGCTAAAAAACACGTAACGTTTTGACATTAATTCAGAACGGCATAACAATAGATGAGATGCAAAATACTTTACATAAAATCATTATGGGATCAGTAAAATGCAACAATGTTTTGTTGTAAGTTATTTGGACGTCCTTAAAAATGTGAGCATTTATTGCCTGGGGAACTTGATATAACTTGGCTGTTTTTCATCCGATAAGAGATTTTGTTAATTTGTTAGAAAGATAATTTACTCTAGATTTTGATTTATTGACCAGTTTAATTGAAACGTAATTATTGGTATCAAAATTTTTCTGAAAAACGTTTTTTTTTATAATTTTTACAAATAAATTCATATTTGAATTTTGAACTCAATGCGCATTCAGAAAGCATTGTCCAATTTGGCTCAAATTTTGCACACTTAAGTCTTAGATCCAGTGTCACAACAATCCGTCCCGCACGTTTTGAAATTCCAAAAAAATGACTGTCACCCTAATACAGATAAAAAAAAAAAATAAAACATAAAAATCTTTTTCGAAGTTTTTATTTTATTTTATTTGATTTGATACTATTTTCATTTATAAAAATGGCACAAAAATTAAAATATTCGGTTGGGTATATCATTTCGTTTGTTGACATTTACAAAAGAATATGATTCATGTAATTTTCTTTCCGCTAGAAATTCGAAAAAGGATCAAAATAAAATATAATTTTCAGTATATTAAACAACAGTGTTTTGCGATATCTGTTCACAGATTTTCGCATTAAAATATGTTGCTATATTGACATTAGTTGTTACAATCACCAATATTTAGGATTGAAGCTTAATATGTGACATTCTCCGAGAAAAGGGACCTAGTGTGTGAAAATTAAGTTTTGAGAAAAAAACGCATTTAAAGTTTCTACACCCTTTTAGGTACCAGAATCCGCCATTTTTGACACAAAGCGTTTTTTAACACACTAGGTCCCTTTTCTCGGAGAAGGTCACATATATTGAATTGGAATTAGTTGCCTCGTTTGAAGTAGTTTAATCTTTTGTGTAAAGACTGCGATTGGTAAACGGAACTAATTCTGTTATTTAGATACTTTACTTTTAATTTTATGCAAAAATTTCACTGCGTTTCAAAATATAAATTAATTACAATAAAAATTTATATTTTCTAATATATTTTTTCTAATAGTAACCGAAATTCTTTTTATGTGTGCAGCACTACTTTTTTTTGGTAACATTTATATGTAGTATTAACCCTCCGTACTATCAACTTAAACTTTTTCTCATCACAAAAAAAAGAAAATTGTTCCAAAATATATTTACTACAGATTTCTTCGTGCCAGTAAATGTGCCACATTCTTCATTATACCCTTCACCACAATGTGGTCAGGAAATAATGAGATTGTGCTGCTGTCATTTGTAACTACAAGCAAGTTATTATAGTTCGTCTAAACTGACTATGCGATACCCTATACCATGCGTTTGGAGAATAGGTCTTAGGGTAAAATAAGCATAGAAAGTAAGCATAAATCAAATCTAAGTGTTATTTGTTAAATTTATTTTTTGCATGCACATTCGAAGAAGTTCTATAGTATGCTATATATAGATGGGGGTAGATCAAAAAATGGATCAATCCTGACCATACCATGGTAAAGCCACCTTTTTTGCAAATTATTATATTTGAAATTTGAGAAAAATTTTTGCAATACTTTTTTTGTTTTTTTTAAAGTTTAAGTGCAGATCGGGAAACTGCTTTATACAGGGGCTATGACTGTATAATATTTTCGATTTTATGGCAATTTAAGTCGATTGCATACGTCGACCATAATTGTATTTATTGTGGCGGCTGGTATGGCTTAGTTTAAACAGCGCCAGACTAGAATCTCGGCATTAGTATTGGTTTAACTGAGAGCTTTCATAAGATGGTACTGAAGAACTTGCTTTCGATGGTTTAAAAAAAAAAATCTAATAAATAACGTGGCCCTTTAAAACTTAAAATATGTGTGTTTTATGCCACTTTTCACCAAAGTAATTTATTTAAAACTCGATGTAACCCAGTGTGCTTCGCTATACCCTCCCCCTGCCCCACCCTTGCTCCTCCCCCACGAATCGTTATGAGAGGGCTCACGCATAGTCCCAAGGCTCTCACTAATACAGTTATTCAGATATATCACATTTAATATTAAGTTTGTGAAGGGGTGCCACGCGCATTTGTCTAATCCCGCCCACTTTTTTGTCTGACTACTCACGTGAATAATAGATGACCTGATACAAATTTGCAAAGCTTTCTCTATCATAGTACTTAATATATATGATATTTAAAATTTACTTTGTATGGGAGGTGCCACGCCCGCTAAAAATATTTTAAAAAATTACAGCCTGTGGCACTCCCATATCCGCTGTAAGACCCTGTGAAAATTTCAGGAAGTTCAGATGAGTAGTTACGGAGACTACCTCTTTATTATGTTCGTATAGATTATTAGCATATATTTTTTATTCGAATACTTGCTGATATACAATGTTTTTTGGTTTTTTCATTCGGTATAACAATTATCAGATTTTTCGGCGTTCCTACCCTGGGGCAAGGTACATGTAGCTGCCCATGAGAAGAAGATGGATTATCAAAATTAGATCTGGCAACACTTAACTATTGGCCTTGAACTTAGAATACCATTTGGCAATTTTTCTTTTTAGAGATTTTTGATTTTGCCCATTTTTGATGTTTCGGTTTTGGAGGATTTCTGAGTTTGGTGATATATTTTCCGCGACAAATCACATTGATAACTAATGTACTTGTCAAAAGACCATTGCTTTCATAGTACTTCATATTATTTATATAGGAGGTGCCACGCCCACTAATCCCATCTCGCCCAATTTTTATTGGACTACTCAGATTATTATCTGATGGACTCGTGCAAAATGTCGAGTTTTCCCTTTTATAGAACACCAGTTATTGATATTAGATATCTACTTTGCATGAGCGGTGCTAAGCCCACTGCTACGATCACGCCCATTTTTTTGTTTCACTGATCATACAAAACACCCATGGGCTCATGCAAAGCCACAAAGCCGTCTCTTTGACAGTACTCCAGATATGTATATGACATTAAATTGTTACTTTGCAAGGGGAGTGCCACGCCAATTTTTTGTCCGACTACTCATACTAAGATCTGATGGTGTCGTGCAAAGTGTCAAAGCTTCCCTTTTTTAGTACACTAATTATATGATACAAAGTTATATGATACTTTGTACGGGCGGTGCCATGCCCAGTGCTCCGATCACGCCCATTTTTTTTCTAACTAAAGACATGAATAACTTTTGGGCTCACACAAAGTCCCAGGACTCTCACTGTTACAGTACTCCAGATATATGGCATTTTATATTTATTTTGTATGGCAGGTGCCACGCCTATTGATCCGATATTGCTCATTTTTTGTCCGACTACTCACATTAATAATAGGTGACACCAGACAAATTTGAAAAGCTCTCTCTATCCCAGTACTCGAGATGTATAATATTGAATTATTACTTGTATGGGAGGTACCACGCCCACTTGTCCGATCCGGCCCATTTCCGTCGTAGCCACTAATATTAATAATAGGTGACCTCACACAAATTTGCAAAGCTCTCCCTGTCATAATAATCAATAAATGTATATGATATTAAAAATTTACTTTGTGTGGGTGGTGCCACGCCCACTAAAAATATTTAAAAAATTATAGCCTATAGCACTTCCCATATCTGCAGTAAGACTCTGTGAAAATTTGAGGAATATCAGATGGGTACTTACGGAGATTACCTCATACAAACCAACAAACAAACAAACAAACAAGCAAACACACATTACCTCTTTATAATATTAGTATATATTACTACTGACATCTATACGTCAGGTCGGGCTATTCTGGGACCGACATGCTTTAAAGCTTGGATTAAAAAAATTAAATAACAACCTTTTATTTACATTAAAAACAAATGACCTTAAAAGCCTGTAGAAATTGCTTATAAAATAATAGAAAAAGGTCGATTCAAAAACTAACTTTAAAACTTCTTTTTTAATTTTTAAAGCTAACTAATTAAATATGGTAATCGCCTTTATATAGGAAATATAACAAAAATAATGAAGATATTAAGGAGCAAAATTTATCAATATCTTCTGCGAAGATCAAAAAAAAAAATTCTTAATCAAAATATTTTAGAAGTTTTTCTTTTATTTGATAGATATTTAGTTGAACTAGACTAAGTTTTAATTTCATTAAAATTTATTTAGATTTTTTGAGGAATTCTAGTTCAAAATTTTACTTTTGATTTTTTTTTCAACTTTTAGCGTGAAATATGGGTTTTTTTTATTTATTAAAAAATTTAATATTTGGATTATAATAATATCGGTTATAAACATTTTTTATAATAATGGGAATTTTTTTAATGTTTACATTAAAAAAAATAGTAAAGTCAACTAGAAATTTTGCAATAATTTACACTTAAAAAAACGTTAGTAATATTATTTAAAAACTTATTACTACAGAAAAATTTATTATATTTTGCTGCCAAATTTGTTAATTTTAGAAAATAAATCTACTGAATATTAGCACAACGATTGTGATTTTTTTTTTAATTTTAAATATCAAAATATAGGTTTTTATTTTTTGAGTCTTTCTGATTTACTAAAACACTTAATACATATGTTGGTAAAAAAGCTTTTTTAAAAATAGAAACTTCAATAGATTTTAATAGGTTCTGTAACAATGGCAGTTTCTAATTTTTTAATATTTTAACTAATAGCAATGAAAGGCAATTATAGTGAACAGTTAATTTGATTCAAATATTGATTGTAAATATTCCATATTCTGACTTATATTTTATACGAGCTTACTGAGCCTTATTAGTGATGCAAATAAAACCAATTTTATGTCATCCTTTGCCCAACGTTTCGTTCCTTTTTGGGAGCATTTCCAAGAGCTTCTTTAATGAAATTTTTCTATGTTGTTATTGCATTTGTCAAAAATAAAAAAGCTGTTCCCAAAAAGGAACGAAAGGTTGGGCAAATAATGAAATAAAAGTTGTTTTATTTGCATCACTAGTAAGGACCAGTAAGCTCGTATAAAATATAAATCATCATAATGTGGCCTCTGGTCATCAAAAACTTTTATCTCTATATTCCGTTCATTAGTAGTTTTTTGCCTTCTTCATCTAAATCCTGACGTTCCACTTTACATTGATTTCGAATATTGGAGATGAACGGATGTGACCTTACCACTAATATATTAAATAGATCAATTGTAGAATTTTGTGAAATTTTTCTAGTATTGTGCTCTCTATAAAATCTGTAATCCTTATTCTTTTTTTCCCCAGCTTGCTCTAATAAATTTTGTTAAGTGTTGCGTACATATTTGTACACGGCTACATGGTTGTATATATTTTTGCAGTTTCTCTAGCACAATCTCGAAATTTTCTAGAGTCGGGTTCTTCATTGCATTTCTCATTCATTGTAACTCTAATCCTGTTATTTCAGATGCTGTTTCTGAATCTGAAAACAAGATAATCTATATTTATATGCATCAGTATTGCCTGATGATTTTGTCGAGACTTGGTTTAATTAGCTTGATGTTGCTTGGCATATAATGCAGCTGGATGCAGCCTTCGTGTTAGGCAAACCCTGGCCTACTTTTCCATCTATTATTGTCAGCATTTATTGGTAACTTACTTCAGTTTGCTGCCCATCTAGCTGTAATTTTAATGGCTGTAGTGTTGCAATTTGGGCCTTGATATCAATTCATGTCATCATAAGTTTCTTTTTTGAATTCAAATTTGATTGTCCTGCATTATTTCGTAGAAGATGGTGTCTCATTTTTACAAATATCTTTTGTTTGCGTTGTACTAGTGGAAGACTCTGAATCTTCCAAAATCTTTTTCAATCGCAATGGTACAAATGATACCATAAACATATCTGAGTCCCAAATATTTTCACATAATACTTTCTTGTATTGCTTTTGTCCGGAAGAACCATCACAACACCATTTCTAAAAAAGCATTAACTTTGTGTTTTCATTGACATTGTTACTTACATATATGTATATAATAAAGGGTGGTTTATTTTGTAATGGGACAAATAATGATAATTATAATAAGCTAAAAAATACCTAAAGCACAAATTCAATACACCATTGTATACGAGTACTTATAGGGCTGTTTAAGTTACCGTAATATGAAACTTTTTTGAGTAAGTTCATTAAAATTAAAAAATGTGTTCTACCGGCAGTTCGTGGCAGGTGCAAAAGTATATACAGGGTTAAAGAGGATACTTTCACCTTTCTCAGGGTGATACATGTTCTTTGTTTTCTTTTGTTGCCTAGAAGTTCTATTCAACTAAAGTTGAAATTTAACAAAAAATATAGTACTTTAATAAATATTCTAATACGCCCATAATATTAAACGGTAGGGCTATGACCACTTACAACTACCAAAACTACAAACCTAACAACCTTGTAAAAAGGCCCGCAGGTCATTATCGATGACAAATTTTTTTTAGTAAGTAAAAAAAAAGAGGCACCTTTTTCTGAAATTAAAAAACAGTTGAGTTTGACAGCATGCCACGCCTACAATAAGCAACAGTCGTACTAAATTTTTTTGGCTAACTTAATCTGTATATGGGTAATTCCATGTCAAATCAACCAATGGGTGTACACTACCTTCTCCAAATTGTATGATTTTCGTAGGAAGACAGATTATTACAGAACTAAAATAAGTGCAAAGTTTGAGGGCACTGGCACTTCTGTATCCGGAAATATGTGGTCTTGAAAATCGTAAAAAAGGTCAAAATTTACAAAGTTGTACTTACTTAATTATCATTTTCTTGTTTAATATTATAGTGACGCAACTTATCAAGGTCGCATTTGAAAGGTTAATTAATTTCCTTTAATTTGATATACATGATTTTTTTTTTGGAAAGGTCAAAGGTCACATCTCTTGACCTATAATTCGGGAGGCTATAGCTGTAAAAACGACAATTTTAAAAATCTGAAAAAAATATATGTTTAAGATTGGTTCCTTCCCTAAAGTTCCAAAAAATTTGAGACTGGGGGTATGCTTGCATCCAGAAATATTTATCATAGAGTAAAGGTAGATATTTAAAAAGTCGGTGCTGTTACTGTTACTGTTTATTAATGTGGTTGGTTGTGCTCGTGAGCGTCGGCGGGCTATGCACGCACGCCGCTATTTGTTTCTGGTTCTTTAGCTCTGTACTGTACTCAGTACAGACCTGTGTTAGGGTTGGTTTGACAGGTAATTATGTTAGAGCGAGACAACAGTATAAATGTTGTCGGGTGTGGTTCGTAGTGTCAAGTAACTTGGATATAGAGAAATTATTGAAAAACGAGAAGTCAAAGGAAGCACCACGAAAAAAAAACCATTCTAAGCACGTTGCTTTAAAAAACCACATGTGTTGCTATAAAATCAATATTTTTAAATAAAACCAAAAGTGTTCAAGGTGATTGTTTTTTGCCTCTGTAAAAAATATGTCATTTAATACAATATATTGTGGTAATCCATTCAAAAAAGTTGCTCATGTCCGGAATGCAAGAGGACTTCGAAAAGTTCAGCAATGGATGACTGGAATTAGTAATAACATTTCAATATCAAATAAAATATGTGATATATGCAGAAGAGAACTTTATAAATTAAAAAGAAGTGTAAACAATAATATTTAATCTATGAACGAGCCAGAAAACGAGACTTCAGACTTGGAAAGTGAAGCAACAGTTTCGGGAGATGTTCGAATTTCTAAGTTAAACGAAAGTTTAACATATTTACAAGAATCTCCAATATGTTCGAGAAAAATTCCATTAAAAGGGTATACAACTAGAAAGTTAGAAAAAATAACAACATCAATGAAAACCAACATTTTCCTAAATTCAACACCTTCAACCTCTCACGTATGCCCAGAATCGGAAATAATCGAACAACTAAAAGAAAAGTTTAAATCAATAACTAAAAACAGTGATAAAATTCAACTTTTAACTATTTTACCTAAAAGCTGGACATTGAAAAGAATGGAGGAGGAATTTCAAATAACAAATTTCATGGCACGAAAGGTAAAAAACTCGGTTGAGACAGAAGGCGTATTGAGTACACCGAATCCAAAACTTGGAAAACGATTGTCATTAGAAATTGATGATGTGGTGAAAATCTTTTATGAAACTGATGATGTCAGCAGATGTCTACCAGGATGTAAAGACTACGTGTCAATAACAGAAAATGGTGTAAAAGTAAAAAAAAAAATGTGCATGATTTTGTGCTGGAAACTTATAAAGATTGTTTAAAAAGACTTATATGAAATCCCCCATCACAAAATTGCTACCTTGGTAGATGCAGCATGTGTCCAGATATACAAAATTTTAAAGAGAAACTTGGTGAATTATTATTAGAAAATGAAATTGATGAAATCATATATAAACAGTGGATAAGTATAGATAGAGACTCATTGGAAACTATTATTAAAGAAACTGATTCTTTTCTGGATTCTTTATGCGAAAAACTGCAAACTCTTCTACCCCATTCATTCGTATCTAAAGAGCACGGTGCATTTATGGCTCACAAAAAGTCTGCGTTGGAAGAAAATGAGTATTTAGTAATTTGCGACTTCTCCGAAAATGCAACTTTTGTGGTTCAGGATTCTGTGCAAGGCTTTTTATGGAATAATAGCCAGGCCACACTATACCCAATAGCAATTTGTTGCAAATCAAATGGAAAATTAGAAACTACAAATTTTATAATATCAGACTGTCTAATACATAATACCATAGCAGTTCATTTATTTCATCGCCACCTAAATGAGTTTTTAAAAAACAAGTTTTTGAAAATACCAAAGAAAATTTTTTATTTTTCGGACGGTTCTTCCGCTCAATTTAAAAATAAAAAAAACCTTGCCAATTTATGCCATCATAGCGAAGATTTTAATTGTTCCGCTGAGTGGCATTTCTTTGCTACCAGTCACGGCAAAGGACCTAGTGATGGTCTTGGGGGAACGGTAAAGCGTGAAGCACAAAGAGCCAGCTTGCAACGTCCATTCGAAGATCAGATAACTACTCCTCTCCACTTGTATAATTGGTGTCAGCAAACTCTTCAGAACTGCAACTTTGCATATTTAACGGAAAAAGATTATGAAGAAGAAGAGAAACTGCTAACTGATAGATTTATAGGATTACGTACAATTCCGGGAACTCAAAAGCAACACAGCTTCATACCAATTTCAAAAACACAATTACAAGCTAAAATTTATTCAGCTGATAGCAAATTTGTAATTGAAAACATTTATAAAAAAACTAAACAACAACAACTGCATTCATCATAATAATGTCAACAACAACAACAACAACAACAGCATTCATCATAATAATGTCAACAACGCCAACAACAATAACAACAACAGCAATCATCATAATAATATCAACAACGCCAACAACACCAACAACAACAGCATTCATAATAATAATAATTCACTTGTTAAATATCTACCTTTACTCTATGATAAATATTTCTGGATCCAAGCATACCCCCAGTCTGAAATTTTTTGGAACTTTAGGGAAGGAACCAATCTTAAACATATATTTTTTTCAGATTTTTAAAATTGTCGTTTTTACAGCTATAGCCTCCCGAATTATAGGTCAAGAGATGTGACCTTTGACCTTTCCAAAAAAAAAATCATGTTGTATATCAAATTAAAGGAAATTAATTAACCTTTCAAATGCGACCTTGATAAGTTGCGTCACTATAATATTAAACAAGAAAATGATAATTAAGTAAGTACAACTTTGTACATTTTTATAGTTTTTCCCGATATTCAAGACGTCATATTTCCGGATCCAGATGCGTCAGTGAACTTAAATTTAGGATTTTTCTTATTTCTCGGATACACTTTAATCGTGCCAAAATTCAGCCAATTTGGAAACAGTGATGTAAAAAACAGCCATATTTTAAGTTGAGTTCAGATGGTTTAACCCATATATTAGCTACAAAACGGCGTTAAATTTTTAAAAATCGGTGGCAAAAAAATTTGACTTTTGGCCAATGAAATCAAAATTTCAGCCACAGAGCGCCGTAAATGGATCAAAAATTTCAAGTGACTTTTTTCAGATTCTACGAAAATTGAACTGTGTGAATTTTTAGGTAAACTCCCCCGCTGGTTAATCATTAATATGAATTTAACAAAACTTTAAAGTGACCAATTTTTGGAATTTTGTTGAAGAACATTTGTTAAAACTTGAAATAGGAGTTTTCAAAATTTTATAGAAAAAATTACTTAATTTCTCTCTTATTGCGCAATAGGTTAACAGCGTGATAATAAAACAGTACTTCAAGTCTCAGTACTTAGGATATATAGACCAAAAACAATGATTTTTTTAAATCAATTTCTTAAAGTTAAAAAAAGTACCGTCAAATTTCATGACCTAATGTTTTTTTGCACAAAAGCGCTCTGGGGCATTTTCTATTTCTTCGCTATTGTTATTTCAGATGCTATTTCTGTATCAGGAAAGAATCTTCTTGCGGTATTGCCATAATTTGTATTGCCAGACCCTTGTTTTGGCAGATCTATAATCAATACAAATTTGCTATATTCATCTTGAACATGTTTCATTTTTTAACTTCTTAACTCTTTGTTGGTTTCATTGTTTCTTATTGATGCTGAATACCCTTATAGGAGACCAAACCTCTGAACCGATCTTCCTGAAATTTTCACAGCATTTAACTGGGACTCTAGCATGATTAATAGGGTACTTTTAACATATTTAACAGATTTACTTCAAATTGTATACACATTATACTCCAGGCGAGGTAGAAATAAACATTTATTATGCCACGCCCCCTTTCACGTCCCTTTTCATGCCAAATTTGGTTTGAAAGTTTTAAACTTTTTGTTCTCTGTACAAATTTGTTCCTTCCAACGGATTTGTTTTATTTGGTAGTATATTGCTCTTAATACTGTTAACGTCGCCATATAGCTATGAACCACGCCCACTTCACCGCTCCCTTTTTTAAATTCACATATGAAAATATGAATTTACCTAAAGTTTTATACACTTTTTATCTGCAGGTAAGGTAGCCATACTTTTTTTTATTACCAAATCCTCCTTTTTCGCCCCATTTTACCCCCCTTTCAAACTTCTATATACATATATAAAATGGAATGTGTGTGCTTTATAGGAGGCCAAACCCCTGATCCGATCTTCCTGAAATTTTTACAGCGTATTATTGTGGCCCTGGAAGGAAAAACAGACTATATAAATTTTTGATTGGGCAAAGGGGCGGTGCCACGCCAATATAACCCAAAATTTGAAATCGTCATATCTCGGGAATTTTTGACCTACGGCGGTCATTTTGGTACATATGGTATTGGCATGAATAGAAATACATACCAGAAGAAAAGTGGGCGGGACCACGCCCCTTTTTAGAAAAATAAAAAAATCGTAAAATCTGCTAAACTACTCGAATGAAATTTTCACAGAAGGATATTTTTGCGAAATAATAAGTCCTTAACTATATAAAGTTGCTAGTGCGAAAAGGGGCTTGGTCCCGCCCATATAACCCAAAATTTAAAATCGTCATATCTCGGCCATTTTTTAACCTACGGCGATGATATTTGGTATGTATCGTATTGAAATTAATCGAAATAGTACTACAAGAAAACTGGGCGGGACCACGCCCTTTTTAGAAAAATTAAAATCCATAATAACTTCTATTAAGCCCTTGAATATATAAATATATAAAGTTGTTAGTGCAATAATTAATTCTAAATTAAATAAATAATATTTTGTTAATGTATAAATATTTTTTTTTTATTTTTTTTTTTTATAACGATGAGGGGTAGCGAAGCACACCGGGTTCAGCTAGTTTAACCCTGCTGTTAGGTTTGGACCATTTTGGTCAATCTTTTTTTTCTTTCCTTTCTATCTTTTCAACGGTAAAACATATCGACTTGAAACGTCAGCTCACGTGGTTTTTTTCTAAATCAATGTTTTTATTCAAATAATTAAGTGTCTAACATAAATTGGAAGGGAGAAAAATAAACAGTTACAAATTTTATTTTAAGGACCATTTTGGTCCATTGTAATTTTTTATTTATTCGCTTCTATGCAGGATGTACAAATAATTTTTCGGCTTAGTTTGGAAATAAATTTCCTGCAGATAACACATTTACTATCGCATTTTGATTTGCAGCAACCACAAATTCCACGTTTTCTAGCAGGTGGGTTTCTTGTATCACTTGTAGAAGCTACGGGGTCTGTGGTAGATGCTCTTACCTCAGCCAATAACTCTGCTGAGAAATTTTGTTTGGGTATGTTGGTTCGTTTCATCATATGTTCTTTGGCCAAAGAAAGTGCTAATAGTCGTAAAAATTCTGGTCGCTTACGATTTTGATCACTGGGTGCCCACGAATCATCGATTTCAGAAAACAATATAAGCGCATTCAATGCTGATATATTTATCATATTTGCAAAGACAACATTCGGGCATCGATTTGTTTTGCGTTTAGTACTGTAGTAGCCAATCTTTTGGTCGACGGTATCTACGCCTCCTAAAAGAAAACAAAATTAAATTTTGTTTACTAAAAATCTATGAACACTGGCAAAAAGTTACACACCTTTTGTTGAATTATAATAAGACACAATCTCAGGCTTCTTTTTTGGTCCATTGGCATCAACTTCTGCCGTTTTGTGCATCGTACTATTCAAAACAGTACCTTTGTTTTTATGGCTGTTGTATGAAACTAATGTTGCGACTTCATTGAAAGCAAATGTTGAAGTATATAAAGGAACTTTTTTGAATATGAGCAACTTCGGTGGAATAAATGTTTTATTTTTTCGAACTGTACCCACGTATGTCAGTTTCCTTTCCAAAAGCTTTTGCGCCAAATCAAACGACGAAAAGAGATTATCAGCCGTGATATTTTGACCTTTCAAACCTTCAGTCAAGTCCAATACGATGCGCTGTCCTTGGTTTTTCTCAGGCTGATCATTTCTTTGTTTTCCTAAATATGGCTGTATCTTCCACACATAACTTGTTTTAGAGTCAACAGACAACCAAAATTTTAAGCCATATTTGGCAGGTTTTGAAGGCATATATTGTCTGAAAGAGCATCGTCCTCTGAAAGACACCAGTTGTTCATCAATAGTAGCATTTTCATGGCAGTTGAAACTCATTGAAAGAATGGCTTCCCAACGGTTCCACAAATCACGTATAGGAGCAAACTTATCGGTGCTTTGCATTTGTCTTCGGCTCATAACATCATCGAACCGGAGCGCTCTTGTAATCATTTGAAAAGTATCCTCAGACATAATTGAACGGAAAATAGGACGACCAAAACGTCTATCAAACAAACCATGTATGTCTTCGTTTTTGCCGCTGCCATATAACAAATAAATTTGCCTACTCTTTTACTGAACCAAAATAAAAAATCTGTATAAATATACATACCGACACACACCAGCAAGAATAAGTACTGCAATATAAGCACGCAAAGTGGCTTCATCAATGTCTTTCCATTTACCCTCGAATTTTACTCTGCCATACATATTGGTATTTTCAATAATTATTTTTTCTAATGGTGGTGGAAAAAACAGTAAAAAAGGTGAAAGAATATCTTGGCACCTGGATACAGCAAATCGAGTTGGTCCTGGCTGTATTGAAATAATATTTTCAGAACGAGTTCCAATAGAACAGGGTAAGGGAACAGCACTCCATTGCATTTTATTTTTTGCAATAAACTATGGATCTACAGTGCTAGCAGCAGCCACATCTTCTTCACTATCTGTTTCAGAATCACTTGATTCGGTATTTTCAAATTCAGTATTTTCTTCTAAAATACTTGAATTTGAAATATCCGAGGCACTGTCATTTAGGATTTCAGCAATAGCATCGGTGTCCAAAAAACGTCGATTTTCCATTCTAACAAGAAATAAACACAACACAACACAAACAAGACACAAACTAAACTGCAACTAATGCAAACAATTTACACGACTGCATCACAAAATAAAATCAGGGGAATCACAAAAACACAAAAAAAAAACACACACACACATGTCTGCATGATAAAATGCAAAAAGGGGACTCACACAAAAAACACAACTTATTGAATGTCAACAGTAACTTGAATAGCTGATTTGATGGCATAACAAAACAAAATTAGGTGAATCCCACTATTGGCTTTCAAATTTAATTTGTATGAAATATAATAACAAACATTAAAAACAAAATGAATAGCCCAAACGATTTGTTAAGCATACAAATATAACTTTTAGTGAAAATATTTGTTGCCAAATACTTAATTGAAATAAATAAGTATAAAAAATAGACTTACGCCCCTTGTTTTCAAAAAAAATTGGTATAGACCAAAATGGTCCGTTAACCTCGAATTCGTAAGTTTTTTTTAACCTAACAGCAGGGTTAATATAATAAAGAGGTAATGTGTGTTTGTTTGTTTGTTTGTAGGAGGTAATCTTCGTAACCACTCATCTGATATTCCTGAAATTTTCACAGAGTCTTACTGCGGATATGGGAAATGCTACATGCTGTATTTTTTTAACATATTTTTAGTGGGTGTGACATGTTCCATACAAGGTAAATTTTTAATATCATATATATTAAGTACTATTATAGAGAGAGCTTTGCAAATTTGTTTCAGGTCATCTATTATTAACTTGATTAGTCAGACAAAAAAATGGGCGGAATTGGACAAATGCGCGTGGCACCCCTATACAAACTTAAGATTAAATGTGATATATCTGAAGTACTGAAATGGTGAGAGCCTTGGGACTTTGCGTGAGCCCTTTCATTACGATTCGAGGGGGGGGGAGGGGGCAGCGAAGCTTACTGTGAAGACGATAGAATTGTTATTGCCATAAAATCAAAATTCGTTTATTTTCATCACCGCATTTCGCTTGGCAATAAATTTGGTAGCCGCAACGAATCTGTTTTCTGAGTGTAGGACTGTTAAAATTACTGTAATTTGAAATTTTTTGAACAATTTCATTAAAAGGAACAATTTCAATTTCATTAAAAAAGTGTTCTAGCCACGGGTCGAAATAAGTGAAAGTGTAAACGCTTATAACGACTAAAGACTACAAACCTAACAACCTTGTAAAATGGCCGTCAGGTCATAATCGACGATGACTTGCGAGTAGTAACCACTTATTTTTTGATTACAAAAAAACACCTTTTTCAGAAATTAAAAAAACCACATTCGACATCACTCCACGCCCACAATTAGCAATTGTTTAACCCAATTTTTTGGCTACCTCAATTCGGATATATTAGTTACAAAATGGCGTCAAAAATCGGTGACAAAAAAAATGTGACTTTTGGCCAATGAAATCAAAATTTCAGCCACACTGCATCGATCCACCCTAACAGATAATTTTACATCACAAATAGAACAACAAACATACACTCTTCACATGAAGTGGTAGGGTATATAAGATAATAGTCATTTTGCTTTGCTGTAGATGTTCATAATGTGACGTGTGTTTATGTTATTTTAGTTAATTTATGTGGTCTTAAAACCCTGATAAGGCAATGTTTGTCAATTTCGTTTCTTACCTTAAACATACTCATACACATGCAGGAAAACCTCGTGCGTCAACAAACCATATCGTCAAATAGAAAAGCTTAAAAATAAAGGCTTGCTTGTTTATACAATTGTTGTTGAAAATAACAACAATAACAACAACAAAAACTAAACAGAAAAAAAAAAACAAAGCAAATGGTTGACAACAGCTTAAAGATAAAAACCAGAATTCTATACACACAAAAAAAATATACAGACGTACCAAAAAGGTATTGTTTTGTTAAACTGAAAAAAAAAATGAACAAAATTGTAGAAAAAAAAAAACATGTCTAAGGAAACGGAAGCCACACAGGAAAACCACAATTGTGCATTTAGCCAAAAACTTTTCAAAGGACATTTTTCCTTCTTTAAATATAAAGTAGTATTTAACAATATAGCAAAGAAGCTTAATTTTTTTCTTTAATAAACATAGGTGGACCCATACAAACATATTTAAAAACTCCATGCACGTTCTTAGAAACTAATTTACTATTCCATAAGGATTTTACATTCGTACATACTTCGAAAAGATTTTTTTTTGTGCGGGGTTTTTATTTCTACTTTTCTCAAACGCACACATACCTTGATTCACAATGTTGATTTAATTTTATATCTGAATCGAGAAAACAGCATTTGAGACACCTTAAGGTCCTTTCTACCAGACAATTAATGAACTTTCTCACATTTAAAATAATAAATTTACGAATCAAATCAGCATCACTTATTTTTATTTGTTGTATAGTAAAATAATCACACTAAAGCTTTCATCCTCTTCGTCATCTTCTTTATTGCGAAAATTCTATATTAGAAAATTAATTAAATTTTAATAACAAATTAAGGAAAAATTAATACTAAATGGCAAACAAAGTCTCAGTGCTAGCAAAAAGAAAAAACTGTTTTAGAGTTTAAATAATTTTTATTCTTTAACAAAATCTTCATTAAGTGAGAAAAAAAAACTTTGCTGAGTATTTTCTTTAAATTTGTTACAACTATAAACTAGTAATATTGCTAAAAAAAAATATATAATAACAAACTGAAAACATCTGGTAACTTTGGCATATATAAGTACATACTCATATATTACATACCTAAATTTAAGTATGGTCTGTGGTAAAATGATTGCTGTACTAAGAAATGATTATTATGATGTTGACGAAAATCTCATAACTCTGAATTCTGAATACATGTACAGCTGTACACACATATTCATGTAAAGATAGATGAATGTCATGTCAGATATGTCAACTGGTATTATGTATTTGTTATTTTGTGGCCATGTAACACTATGTAACTACAAATTATTATTATGATTATTTATTTGTTTGTAAATATTTCATAGTTAGAAGAAGGACTTACACTGGATTATATTCATTTAATGCATAACAATAACAATTTAATGCTTAAACATATATAGACAACATTCAAATGATAAAACATATGTTGTAAGTATTAAAGTGTAAGAATTTATTAGGGAATTGCTTTTGAGTCTTGCAAGCATTTAAGGAATTAAGGTGGCGAAGTGTGCATTAAGGCCTGCTACACACAATATTATAATCACTTCAAATATGTCATAGATGTCATATAAATCTATATATAAAATTAATTTTATGTTTGTTTGTTTGTTTGACCGCTATACAAATTTTTATTTGTGAACGGATTTCTCTGAATTTGGTACACACGATCTCTGAACTCCAGGAAAGGTCGCCATATGATTCTTACCGGCCACGCCTACTTTACGCCCACTTTTTGTTTACAATTCATATTCTGTGTTTTGGTATATTTGTTCGCTATAAAAATTTTTATTTTTCACCGGATTTCTCTGAAAATTGGTACGCACAATTTATGTACTCCAGGCAAGGTCACCATATTATTCTTACGCCCGCGCCTACTTTTACGCCCACTTTTTATACAAAATTCATTTTCTGTTTTTTAGTATATTTGGTTGCTTTAAAAAATTTTATTTTTCAACGGATTTCTCTTAAATTTGGTACGCACGATCTCTGTACTCCAGGCAAGGTCGCCATATGCTTCTTACTAGCCACGCCTAATTTTGCGCCTTCTTCTATGTATATAAAATTTTTTCATTTTATTTGTTTCTTTATTTGAATAACTTCACGATGAACAAATTCCCCAAATTTAAAAAATGTCCCTGAAAGAAATGAACTAATTCTCCATGCTGCTCTCAATATCTGTCCTACAACAAATTTATTTAATATCTGTGTTCTTTTCGATAGCATCATATCGGTGCTCGGAATCGGGGCGGGGACGCGGACGCGACGCGACGCGCTCTCGGAACAGAGCTTAGCTAAAATATCGGAATGATCTGAAAAATATAATTTGGCAATTACAATAAGTTGACAACAACTGCGCGGCAGCACTGGTGTTGCTGCCAAACGAGCGGAAGAGGCTCGTGGACGCGGACGCGACTCGCGCGCGGAATACAGCTCAGTCAAAAGTCTTATGATAAATCTTACCTACGTATGTGAAATAATTGTCTGTTGATCAAAATGGACCAAACATATACTATAAGCAGTTGCTTAAAGCAACCTTGCGGCACAATTTTAAATATCGCATTTATTTTCCATTTTTGAAACTTCTATAAATTTGACGTTTCTGCTCAATGGTCATCATTTGTTGAATGAATTAATTCAATTTTTAAAACTTCTGATTCCTTTAATTTGCAAACGATTCCGTTATATTTGATGTTTACAAAATAAATAAACTTCAAAAAAAAAAAAAAAAACCTCAAGCGGTTTCGCAGCTTATTTTTTATGTATATTTGCAGTAGCGTCTTAAAAAAAACTTCTAAATAAAAAAATCAAAAAATTTTTAATTGAAATAAAAAAAGAATTTATTCCCCAAAAACGTAAATATTGGGGAATTTTGCATCATGAACAAATTCGCCAATCCCATACAAATTTTTGGGGAGAAAGTTTTTTGAGGAATTTGTTCATTGGGCGCTAAGTACTCAGCGCCTGGTAAGCATAGTGAACCATTTCTCATGTCAAAGGCCTTTGGATCCCCAGCATGGCAGGGTAAAAGCAGCTAGTATTTTATAAATTTTGTTTAATTTTTTTTTTGACATCCCCTGATCAAAGTGGAACTAAGTCAAATTGTCTGTTTTCTCATATCACATTCGGTTGTTAAACATCGCAGGTATAGAATCGTTGGTACACTTTTCCTTTCCTACCTACCTAAAATTATATAAAAATATAAATATATATGGGGATAAATACACATTTAAAGCTTAAAATGTTGTTGAAGTTTTTTATACCCTCCACCCCAGTGTGCAGAGGCTATATCTGTGATTTTCTGGAATAACCACGTATGTCCATTTTTGCCAGTTTTGAGTTAACGATGCCAAATATATTAATTTTTAACGCTCTTTACATGTGTTCAATTTTTTTTTTTTAATATTGACCATTTCTGAGTTTTTTCTTTAACTAACGACGTAACTTAAATGTTTATTAAATTAATTTGCAGCACATTCGACGCATGTCAACATACGTTTGATCGCAGACAAATTATTTTCTAAGAAAACGACACATAGCGACATACGTTGTTATTAATGAAAAAAAAAAAAAAAAATTCAAAATTATTTTGGATTATTTTTCAATTTATAACCACTTATAAAAACTTGTGTGTTTATTTCTGTTATTTTTTCACTATTATTCTTGAACCGTTGTTATATTCTCATCCCAAGTCCCGTTAACTTTTTGTTGACGAAAAAAAAATCCATTTTTCAAGCAACAACAACTTATGTTTACATGGGTGGTTGCATTGGTAGATATCTTTTTCAAAGAAAACGACGTTTGTCGACATAAGTTGTTTTATCTGCACACACTTTAAGTGTAATTTACATATAGATTTTTCGTCCTTCTCTAGGATCTATCCCTCCGAAGATTTTTGACTCAAAACTTTATATAAAGTATTTATTGCCCATATCTACAGGACTGTTAAATAAAAAGCTCTAAAATTTTTATATCGAGCCCATAATTTCAAATATAACGTTTATTTGCTCCCCCGAACATTTTGATTTTATGACATATGCGGTTATTCTAGAAAACCACAGATATATAAGTTTGTCATTCCGTTTGTAATAATTGGAAAAAAATTTTGGAACCCATAAACTATATATATTTGTGATTCTTATAACAAGCGGGGTTGATAAAGCGATGTCCGTCTGTCCGTCTGTGGAAATTACGATGACGGATTCAATCGTACAGGTAGGGTGCTCTTTAGCATAAAAAAAGTTTCTCTGACATCCTGAGACGTTTGCTGTTTAAAATCGCCCAAATCGATTAATTAGGTCTCGATAATTGAATAAAGAAGTTAAAAAAGTCTTGAAAAAATATAATTTGTCTATTTTGCTCTTGTCACGATTACGCCTGAAATAGGATAACTGGGACACTCGTTTTTAGCGAAAATTATTGGCTAACACCAGTGGTTTTTTTTTTTTGAAAATTTATGAAAATCGGCTTAGTAAGTCCCGAGAAATCACTGATGAAATAAAAAAAAAATTAAAATTGTTTTATTCTTGTTGTTATTCTAAATGTTGTATTGTTGTCATGGCTGGACTTGTTGTTTGTGTGGTCTTTCTGGTAATAATGTAATAAAAACACTACGAGTTAATATAAAGGGAGTAAAAATTCACCAAATAATGCTTAACTACGTAGTTGTTATTAAAAAAAAAAACAACGTAAATTTACCAAAAATTTATGTATTAATTTATTTAAGGAAAAAGAAAAACTCAACAACTTTTGATGTTGAATTTATACCCTATAACACTATGTGGTTTGGGTATAATGACTTTGTGCTGCTGTTTGTAACAACCAAAAATATTTGAAATATTTCTTTAATTATACCGATCGAATCAGAATCACTATCTGAGTCGATTTAACGATGTCCATCCGTCCGTCCTTCTGTGTGTCCATGGAAAGCTTGTAATCAAGTTGCAGGTCGCAAATATGAATATGTTGTGACGAAATTTGGTATTTGATCTTCTATCGGCCATGGGATGAACGCCATTGAAATTGGTGAGAATCGGTCCATGCTCAGACTTAGCCCCCATACAAATGACCCCTATGAAATCAACAATATTGCCATAAGATCCAAGTTATCATACAAATTATCGTCAAATTGGGTTTGTATGTATATATTACATCCATTAATCAGTAGTCCAAAAGTCATCCCTATTGGACAACACTTAGTCATAGCCCCATATAGAGCTGCTTCCCGATCTTCACTTAAATCTATTAAGAAACAAAAATATTGCACTGATTCTTCTCAAATTTTGTTTGTATACATTTTTGCAAAATACAAGAGACTTTACCAAACATGGTCATGATCGGTCCATTTTTGTGCCTAGTCCCCATATATATATAGCATCCGATATGAACTTTTTCATATCTGCAGCCGAAAAAATTAATAAAAATCCCACTCAGACTTGGTTTATGCTTATTTTGCATATCCAGTTAGTTGGGCCTGAGAGATAGGGTCTCTAAACGACTATAATCTTCTTACTTGTTTTTGTGTGTAATATTTATATACACACACCGGTTTACTTATTTAAAGGCACTTAAAATTCTATATTCAGCAGCCTGTATCTTTTGCAATTTTTAACCGATTGCAGAATTTTAAAATAGAAGTGGAAGCTATACATCTTGAGATATAAAAACATTTATGGCAATTGTGGTTTCTGGACCAAAGAACTTTTTTTGAGCAATTTTTTAAAAAAGTCAAAAAATTTTTTTTGGTTCACTTGAATAAAGGCACTTTATTATTTTTTTATTATTTTTAAAGTAAGCGATGATTTTTTGTAGGGAGTGTTTGTTTATTACATCTTAATCATTTTGCGAGTCAAATTGGCTAAACAAAAAATTTTAAATCTATCGGAAAATACTCAAATCGATGTTTACCGTTCTGAAGGATATTCTAAACGCGCAATAGCTAGAAAATTTCGACGAAGCCTAACAGTTGATAATTACATAAAGGACCTCGAGGGGCATGGAAAAAAGGAAGGTTTTCATTGTCTTTATCTACGTATGAGAAAAGAAAAATCATTAGAATTGCTTCTAATTCTGCCTTATCTTTGTCAAAAATAAGAGCTCAAGTTGGAGTGCAAGCGAGCTGTGAGTATCTTAAATACCTGAAATGACAAAAAAATCCGTCACTTAATGCACCTCGTAAGGAAAAGCGGTTTCAATTCGCAAGAGACTACATGGTATGCGATGTGCAGCAAAGAGGTCATGTAAATGACTGGAGAACCGTTGTATTTACGGATGAGAAGAAGTTTAATTTTCATGGGCCTGATGGTTACAACTATTATTTCCATGACGTGCGCCAAGAAAAGCGATTTTTGAACCGACATCACAGCAGAGAAGGATTTGTCGTAGAGTTACAAAATTTGGCGCACTTGTTAAGCTTGGTGAAAGATAGTCAAATCCCAAATATGGAAAATTTCGGAGCAAGTATTCGGGTCCTTCCCATATATCCTGAAAATTATAAATGCCATAACAGAAGAAAAACAAGTAAGAAAATTATAGTCGGTCTAGACCGACTATATGATACTCTATACCATGGTTTAGAGACCCTATCTTTCGGTCCAACTACTTCGATATAGAAAATAAGCATAAACCAAATTTGAGTGGGATTTTTATTAATTTTTTTGGCTGCAGATATGAAAAAGTTCATATCGGATGCTATATCTATAAAGGGACTAGGTCCAAAAATGGACCGATCCTGATCATGTTTGGTAAAGTCTCTTGTATTTTGCAAAAATATGTACAAACAAAATTTGAGAAGAATCAGTGCAATATTTTTGTTTTTTAATAGATTTAAGTGAAGATCGGGAAGCAGCTCTATATGGGGTCAAAGGTATCATTTTTGGACTACTCATTAGTGGATGTAATGAACGCATACAAACCCAATTTGAGTAAGATCTATATGACAATTTGGATCTTATGGCAATTTATGTCGATTTCATATGGGTAATTTGTATGGGGGCTAGGTCTGAACATGGACCGATTCTCACCAATTTCAATAGCGTTCATCCCATGGCCGATAAAAGCTTATATACCAAATTTCATCAAAATATATTCATATTTGCGACCTGCAGTTTGATTACAAGCTTTACATGGACACACAGACGGACGGACGGACGGACGGACGGACATTGTTAAATCAACTCAGAAAGTGATTCTGATTCGATCGGTATAATTAAAGATGGGTCTAGGTCAAATATTTTTGGTTGTTACAAACAGCAGCACAAAGTCATTATACCCAAACCACATAGTGGTATAGGGTATAAAAAGTTCTAAAATTATGAAATTTTAATTAATTTATTTTGTTAAAATAAATTTTGTTTGAAAAAAATAAAATCGAAAAATTTAACCTCTAACTAAATTCTGTTATATTTTATAAAAATCGGATGAATAAAACCATATGTATACGAAATATGTTAACTTGCATTTTCAAAAATTTTTCAAAAGGGTTTGTTAAAAAAATTTCATACAAAATTCAAATATACATATGTATATCAAGTCTACTTTGATTTTTTTTGTATACCTTAGTACATTTGTATATTTTTGTGACCAGATTGTAATATTTTTGGAGGAAAATTATTTTTAATATTACAAAAACAAAACAACAATTCTATGTACTTTATTCATTAAAAAACAAGTAAGAAAATTATAGTCGGTCTAGACCGACTATACGATACCCTATACCATGCGTTTAGAAACCCTATATCTTAGGCCCAACGAACTGGACATTGAAAATAAGCAAAAACCAAATTTGAGTGGGATTTTTATTAATTTTTTTGGCTGCAGATATGAAAAAGTTCATATCGGATGCTATATCTATAAAGGGACTAGGTCCAAAAATGGACCGATCCTGATCATGTTTGGTAAAGTCTCTTGTATTTTGCAAAAATATGTAGAAACAAAATTTGAGAAGAATCAGTGCAATATTTTTGTTTTTAAATAGATTTAAGTGAAGATCGGGAAGCAGCTCCATATGGGGTCAAAGGGATCATTTTTGGACTACTCATTAGTGGATGTAATGAACGCATACAAACCCAATTTGAGTAAGATCTATATGACAATTTGGATCTTATGGCAATTTATGTCGATTTCATATGGGTAATTTGTATGGGGGCTAGGTCTGAACATGGACCGATTCTCACCAATTTCAATAGCGTTCATCCCATGGCCGACAAAAGCTTATATACCAAATTTCATCAAAATATATTCATATTTGCGACCTGCAGTTTGATTACAAGCTTTACATGGACACACAGACGGACGGACGGACGGACGGACGGACGGACGGACGGACGGACGGACATTGTTAAATCAACTCAGAAAGTGATTCTGATTCGATCGGTATAATTAAAGATGGGTCTAGGTCAAATATTTTTGGTTGTTACAAACAGCAGCACAAAGTCATTATACCCAAACCACATAGTGGTATAGGGTATAATAAGCATGTATTAGCTATCATATTCAGTTTCATTTGCTTCATATTGATCTAAAATATCCTCTATTATGAAACTTTCTTCATTTTCACAAGCTTGTTCGACAATTAAGTCCATTATTTCATTGTAATGTGGCTTCTTTTTATTATGTGCTTGTCTAAAGATAGATATATATATGTGGCTCAGACTGCAAAATCATTCTTTAAATGAGATCTTTAGTTGTAGATAGACGACTGTTTTTTCTTGTGTGATTTAGTCGAGTTTTCCTAAATATTTTATGAGTTGCTTCTATAGCTTCCTCAGATAACATTCCTATTGGTATCTTTGAATGTTTTATAAATTCTGCACCATGAACAAGTATTTTGTGTACTGTTGCAGGCATATAATACCGCCCATATTTCTCTGTATACAAATTCCAAGTTTCTTTAAGAAGTTTTTTCGATGTTTTCAACGTTTATGTCTTTACCACTAGAAAGTGCACATAGTATAAGAGAAAAATTTCTTATTAGAGAGAGATCGATTTCTGTTATTTGAGAAGAGATTTCAATATTGTTGAAAAATCATCTCGCGGTATTTCCATCGTTAGTGGTACCATAACCCGTTTCTAATTTGTCTACAATAATTCCAATTTCTTCTCTAAATTTCTCTTGAATTTTTAATTTTCTTTCCATTATAATTTTTTATCAGCTGGCTTAAAAACTTTCCAAGTTCGTGGAGGTAATCTATAAGAAATGTGCAATGTTGCCAACCCATACCTATTGAAATCTTCTTTTATGACACGTCTTTAAAAAACCTTAACTGAGTTCATTTGTGAGGGTTTTGCCCTACAAGGAAAACAGGAAGAACTGCTTTTATTTTCTGTTAAAACATTCAGCATTGCTCCGTCTATCATTGTTAGGTTCATATTGAAATTAACATTAAAGCTTCTCTTGTGCCTTATAAGCAAAAACGTTCGAAATTATCTATTTCTGATTGAACATATTGTTGCGTGGATTTTACTAAATTTGGATTTTCTTTTTGTAAATAAAAATGAATGGGCCTACAGTGTTTTTCGAAGAGTGTTTAGAATTATTCCATAATACTTCTCCATTCGTTCTGTCCAAAAATCTTAAAGGAACGAATGAGACAATAAAAAAAAATTCATCATTTGAATTAGGATCGTTAAATTTTTGTTTAGAAGTACTGTGTCCTGAACTGCCATCGAAACCCCACTTAACTTCACAGATAACATCATTTTCTGATTCAAACTGATGCAGATCTAAATAACTATTCACAGTCATATTGAGAAAAGTTTGTAATGGAACTTCAGCAGACGTTTCTGAAACAACAATTGGTTCTGGAACGTATGTCTGTTTCGCATTTTTCAGGGCATAATAGGATGGAAGGCAGTCTTTTTGAACTTCATTAACAACTGTTCTCATCATATTATAATCTCTGAGAGATTAATTCATGTCTAAAAAAAAGTGCCACTGCTTTTTCTACAGAAATAGTGGATGAAGTTGTTGGATTTGAAACCTACAGCTTTTTGTAAAAGTGTTGAACTTGTTGATGCCACAAGCTCTTCAACTTTTCTCCTTTTCGTACGTTCGGAACAACTTTCGAAGTTTACTGCAGGTCTGCCTCTTCGATGCGTGCTTGGTTCCGAATCGAAATTTAACTTATGTTAAATACTTACAAAATTCAAGTTTTTATCAGTAACAACAAATGGTGTATCTAGCAACGAACAAATTTTTTTCTTAAATCGTTCTTTGATTTAATAACACTTTTTCCATTCCTTTTGAATTTTTAATAATATAAAATGTACTTTATTAATTTTCTTTTTATCCAGTTTTATTTTGTAGAATTTTTCTAAATAATATACTACTTCACAGTCTGCTGCACTGTGTGTACTGTGCTTTAGCCAAATGTTAAAAAATTTACGAATTTGAACCTGATTAGCCACTGAAAATTGCAAATAAAAATTAGAGGTGGATGAAAGTGGAAGTAAAGCCAAGTTTTTTGAAATAAACTAACTTCTAAAAAATACCTTTTTTTATCTTTTTATTTTATGGTCCACTGAATTTAAATATCTTATATATATTTACGCTGATCCCTGACTCACTGACTGACTGACTGATTCTGTAACGCTGAAATAATACACATAGCACTCCCTACAAAGCTATGCGAAATACACAAACAAAATTTAATCTCTTTCATTTTATACAAACCCACACACAATTTTCTCTCTTCTATGTTACCAACCAGTGCTGCTAATAAAAACTTCTGAAAATCGACAATTTTGGAAACTAAATCGCCAAAATCGTCATTTTTAAAACAAGAAATTTTCAAGAAAATAAAAATAAAACTCTACAAAATATTACAAAAGGAAACAATCAAATTTATTTATATCATTCATATTACAAATATTATTACAGCATTGGTTATTTCTAATGTATTAGTGGTGAAATTTCAACGAAAAAAATTTAACACACCAATCAACTAAATAATTTTATTGACATGTATCTATAGCTGAATCATATAATATAGATTTAAAGTATCGCCGTAATTGAGAGAGATGCTATTCAAGGTATTTCCGTTTTGAAACGACTTGACCCAGAATTAAATCTATACATACTTTGCAATTTCCATTTACACTGAACAAAAACTATCAATTTTCGATAAACAATCCATTAATTAGTAACCCTTGAAATCGTAATTTTTATACTACTGATAATTTTAAATCTTCAATCATCATTTTTACAAATTTAACAAATCATTTTAACAAATTGCAAAATCGTCGAAATTACAATAAGTTCTCAAAATTGGCAAAATTGCAAGATCGTCGAAATTACAATAAGTTGTCAAAATTGGCAACACTTACTAAACTTATTCGTTTGTCTGTTTTGTTTTTCATCTCAAAATTGTTTTGTATTGTTAAGAGTACTTTCGCTCAGTTCATTGGTGGCCAGCACTTACCAAAGAGCATGATTTTTTTGATAAATATTTGAGAAAAAAGAGATCTTCAAGGTAGATTTTGTTGTTGTCCAACGTATGATTTCGTTTATAGATCTGTATTGAAAAGCCTTTGAAAAATATTAAGTTTAAAATTTAAATTATTGTAACTTTGCATAATTAAATTACATTGTAAAATTACAAGAGAGGTGGGAAAATAATTTTTTTTTTCACTCATAATATTAATTTTTGCATAATATGCTTTTTAAAAAATTTGGACAAACATAAATTACGTAAAAACGTATATTTAAGATTTTAATTTGAATAATTTATTGAAATTATCATGGAAGAATTAAAAGCGATTTTTTTTTTTTGAAGTAAAACTAATACGCGCGCATTTTTTATTTTTTCTTTTTTAGATTTATAGATAACTTTGCAAAAAATGTAATTCTCTTTTTTTTCAGTTTGCATGTATGATGAAATATGAAATATTTTTTCCTGTTTTGTGTACATTGGTGTATTGGTGTTTGCATTTCCTTAAGGGGTGGTAGGTTTTAAAACCTTTTTTGCATTTCTCTTCCTGAATGCACAACATGTCGGGAGTGTTGTGTCAAAATTTTAAGAAAATCAGAGCAAAACTTAAAAAGATACAGCGTTTCCAGCGACCGGCCTCATACGGTATATAGTATACAAATCTGTTTTTAAAAAACTTTAAACCGATTTTCTCGCAAATAAATGTTCGAAGTCCGTGAACATCTCCTTGACCGATTCTTTTGAAATGTTAGACACTATATTTACACAAAAATCATCAGGTAACCACGAAGTTTTTTTTTTTAATTCCATTTTCTTCCCCATTTTTAACAAAAAATTCCCGAAATTGTATAGCAAAAATCGTTTTTCACTTCAAAATGCTGTAAAAAAAGTTGAAAAACTCTTCGTCACTACTTCAGGAAACATGTCACCTTTTAAACGCATTACGATTTTTTTTTTCACATGGTCCGGTAACGAGTTATGATGTTCACCGCAAAACAACATCGCCTCCGGATATTGGCTGTCACGGACTTATTTATTAAAATTTTTTCAAAGATTCTTTAAATGTTATGCTATAACGTGTATTCATGTCTTCAAAAAAGAACTATGCAATTAATTATTATTATAAACTTTTAAAACCTTTAAAACTCCTCCCCCCCCCCTCCCCCACCCTTAAGAAACTTTTAGGAACCTTGCTCTAAACCGTTTTTTTTTTCTATGCTATTCTATTTTTTCTACAATAAAATGGAGTTCGGTTATAACGAACTCGGCGGGACCGGCCAAATTAGTTCGTTATAGACTAAGTTCGTTATAACCGTAGTATTTTTTGTTTGTTTTGTCCGAAAGGTTTAAAAACTTTTTTTAGTTGAATAAGTTTACTTATTTTGATGTATTTTAAAAAGTTATAAAACATAAATTAAATTATTAAATTATTAAGACTAAAATTACCGAGTTTCTATCAAAATAAAATATTTTTTAAAAATCATATAATATTAAAAACTTCTTATGTATAGAAGCAGAAAATATAAAGCAAAGGTTGGCTACTGGCAAACTTATACGTAAATATACATAAAAGGACCTTTTACAAAACTTCATTTGAAAATCGAAGTTTTTGGTTTGTATTTTTTACAACTGTTTTCCGATTTTTTTTAAATTTTTTTTTTAAATTTTAAAAACATTAAAATTAATTCTTTTTAAATATATAAAATATAGGAAAATTTTGAAATGGGAAAAAAAATTTGTTTGTTAAAGTCAAAATAAACGGGCGCCTAGGCGCCACACAATCCACTAGTTTCTAATATTATCACTTATTTCTCTTTGTTTATATTCAGAATAACTGTAAATCGCATGTGACAATCACATTGTAATAAAAAGCAGTGTTGCCATATTTTTATATCACTATAATTATATTTTTGTTAAAATTATTCCGCTTTATCGACATTTTGATTACCAATTAACCCTTATAACTTATAGCATTTTTTCAGATTTTTTTCAATAATTGTGTATATACTTATAATTTTCAATTTTGAATGCTCAGAACTTCCTTCAAAATTCAATTCTTTCAGATTTGTTTTAATTGGAATGCACTTAATAAAACCGTATTAACATTTTTTTTAAAATTCGATAGTTGACTTTTTTATTTTTGGCCTCCCTCACGACACTATGCGGCGTTATGGTGTGGGGTGCTATTACGTACTATGGCACCATCGATCTTGAATTTCAAAGTGCAAAAATGACTGTTGCAAGCTATAAAATGTTATTGGAATCGGCTTTTCCGAAGTTCAGTGAACTATTTGGTCCCATATCTTGGATATTGCAACAGGATAATGCCCCTATACACAACGCCAGAGTAGTAAAGGAGTTCATTGGAAGCCAAAATGTTAATATTCTTGAATGGCCACCCTATTCGCCAGATCTAAACATTATCGAAAATATCTGGGGTTGGTTATCTCGTAACCACCACCATGAGTAACAATCTTGTCGCGATGCGGTGGGTTAAGTGCACTGCGGGTCCTTACTTGATGCTAGTAATGGAAGAGGGTTTTACTGTATCAGTACCACTTCGTAAACCTGTGTCAAGTTCGGAACCTTGAAGGTGCACGACTAAAGGTTACTCACCCCTAATCCGGAGTGTCACGCGACCCGTGCTTATCGGATGGTTTGCAGTCAGGGGTAACCGACTGTATTTTAACGGAGCCTCACTGATACCTGGGCACCTCAGTGAGTAGGTAGAGGCAGTGGGCCGCCTTTGTTGCGTTACTGGGGGCTATGACGCGGTCGACATTATTTTTCCCCTGCACTCGTGGGAACAAAAATGAATTTTTGTAAAACAAACAAAAACAAAAACAAAAATCGAGGCTCTGCCTCACAGTCCGCTGCTAGTCCTTAAGATTATCGATAGGCTAGGCAAACCCGACCAAGCGAAGCTGTCTGATAGTCAGAGAGAGTCGCTCACATGGGCTAAGAAGGTCACTGAAAAGCAGGACCTCTCAGCTAAGACTAGTGTACCTGATAAACAGGTTGCTAGCACCTCGAAGGCGGGTAAAAGGCTGCGCTCGCCAGATGAGAAACCATTACCTAAACATACTAAAGTGGCCGGCAACGCTGTGCCGAAGTCGTTTAGTCAGGTTGTCAAAGACAACCTTGTAATGGCTATCATTAACAGGGGAGATGAAGATGGCACTATCCCCAAGGACAAGTGGAGTTATGTGGAGGCTAAATTAGCCGAAGTATTCTTCACTGTCCTTGAGGATATGCCAGGTCCACCTCCAACCTGCCGCGACGCAGGGTGGCACCAAGGTCGTGCTAAGCTGGTGGCTTTTGCTGACCAACGCTCATTATCCCTTTACAGGGCTGCCGTCAGCAAACTAGGAGAGCTCTGGCCGGGAGCAAAACTGGATGTTGTGCACAAGCATGACATCCCGTCCCGACCCAGAGCGCATGCTTGGCTTCCGGCAACTCCTGGGGATGCGGAATCCGTGCTAAAGATGCTGAAGGTCTGCAATCCTGATCTTCCAACGCACAATTGGAAGATTGGTAGATTTGGTGATACAGAGGGGGCACGTCGGAGGTAACACTGTTACTTAATGCCGAATCCCTCCCGCGTTTAACCGAGACAAACAGCATCATTTCCTACGGATTTGGGCAGATTATGATCAAGGTCTATAAAAGCGACCAGGGACCAATCCCAGAGATCGTCAAACCAGTAGAGAAGTCTGCTGGGGAGGGGACCTCTGGTGAAGCTCAAGCTGAGGTGGGTTCCCACACAGCTATGGAGGAAGATGGGTACTTAACATCTGATTCTGAGCTGTTAGGGGATGCTACTGGCTTATTCTACGAAGACCACCTTGAAAGCACGGAGGACGAAGCCGAAATCACGGTGGTGAAGATGGATGTGCAGGCAGTTGCAAATGATGCGGCTCCTACAGATAAACCTTCACCACTGTAAAGCAGCAACGGCTGCATTGCTGGTTCGCCTGACGACAGGCGGAGTAGACATAGTCTTCATCCAAGAGCCCTGGGTTTGTGGTGGCAGGGTTTGCGGATTGAAGACTCCTAGTTATAAGCTGCTCGTCGCTAAGGATGAAGGTACACCAAGGACCTGCATTTTGGCGAGGAACAGTTTAAATATTTTCTTGTTATCTAATTTCTGTGACAGAGATGTAACAGCGGCTAGCCTGGAGTTAGATGGTAAAACAATCTGGCTCGCCTCCGCCTATTTTTGCGATCCTGGGCCTATTCCCCCGGACAGCGTGGCAAATCTGATCCGGAAGGCCGAAGGGACTGCACACCAACTCGTGCTGTGCTGTGACGTCAATGCGCATCATCCGATCTGGGGAAGTACGGACATAAACGAAAGAGGTGAGTTGCTTTTTGAGATTTTACTTAGTACTAACCTGTATATATGTAACAAGGGAAATGAACCGACCTTTGTGACTAGTATTAGAAGGGAGGTTCTTGACGCTACCTTTGTATCAGATACACTATTTGATAAAATTGATGGTTGGAGGGTGTTGGATGACCACTCCTTTTCTGACCATCGCTATATCGAATTCTTACTTAGAGAAAAGGACCCAACGGAGAGTGTCCCCAGGAATCTGAAGAGGACAGATTGGGTTAAGTATAGGAAAACCTTTGCTGGGTTATTGTAAGCAATATCTTTAACCGAACCGTGCAATTATGCGGACATTGATTGTCTTGTGGATCATATTACGACGATTTTTAACAAGTCTTTAGATTCTTCTTGCCCAGTGGCAAGGCCTAAGGACAAGAAGAAACCACCATGGTGGTCTAGCGAGCTGCAGCAGGGTAGAGACTCCTGCAGAAAACTCTTTAACAAGGCAAAGTCTTCAAGAGCGGACGAGGATTGGTCGGCGTACAAGCTGCAGCTTAGGACTTATAAGAAGAAGATTAGAACGGCAAAATGCGATTCTTGGAAAAAATTCTGTGATAACATAGAGGACGTTTCCGAGGCATCCAGGCTGCGAAAGGTTCTGGCTTCTACCCCTCACACATTAGGCTATTTGAAGGATCCAGTGGGGGTGTGGACCACCTCCAGTGGAGAATCACTTAGCTTGCTACTGGACACCCATTTTCCGGGCAATTCTCATACGTCACTACAGGCGTTGGAATACTCTGACGCTAGCACGGCGGACATTGCTTCGGAGATAGTTAATGTACCAACATTGACCTGGGCGATTAAAAGCTTCAAGCCTTACAAATCTCCGGGACCTGACGGTATCATTCCAGCTGAATTGCAGCATGTGTCGGACTACATTTCCCCTTGGCTATGCAGTCTTTTCACTTGCTGCATAAACACAGCATATATTCCTTTGAAATGGAGGGAGACAAGAGTGGTGTTCATTCCAAAAGCTGGAAAGAGCTCACACACTGTCCCAAAGGATTTCAGACCAATAAGCCTATCATCGTTCCTATTGAAGACAATGGAGCATATGATAGACTCTTATTTACGTAGAATTATTGACCCTAAACTGCTATCAACGAGGCAACATGCCTACAGCAAGGGAAGGTCAACTGAAACAGCTCTACACGAGCTTGTAGGTACCATCGAGAAATCGCTCTCGGCAGGAGAATACACTATGACAGCCTTTATGGATATAGAAGGGGCTTTTAACAACATCACACCGGACTCCATAATAGCGGCACTATCTAGTCTAGGAGTGAATTCTGTGATCATCTCATTGATTGGAAATCTGCTTGTCAACAGGCGGATAACTTCTAAACTGGGAACGTCGGAAATATCTCGATTTGTGAACAGGGGAACGCCACAAGGCGTTCTATCACCACTTCTCTGGAACTTGGCGCTAAACCCAGTGCTAGTATCGTTGGAGGGGCAAGGCTGCAGCGTAGTCGCATATGCTGACGACGTGGCCATGGCCGTAAATGGGAAGTTTCTATCTACAATTAGAGATATCCTGCAACGGGCTCTCACAGAGCTATCTATCTGCGCAAGGGGTTGCGGTCTGGGGGTTAAGCCGACCAAAACGGAACTTGTGCTTTTCACTAGGAAGTATAAGATCCCTACCTTCGATCCCATTTCTCTCAACGGCACTGAAGTCGTCTTCTCTGATGGAGCCAAGTATCTTGGCGTATTCCTGGACAGGAAGCTGAACTTCAGACGGAATTTGGAGGAGCGGGTGAAGAAGGCGACTATAGCTTTATACTCCTGTAAGAAGGCCATTGGTAAACGATGGGGCTTTAGTCCGAAAATTGCTCACTGGATCTATACAGCGGTGGTCCGTCCAATACTCCTGTACGGAATCATCGTCTGGTGGCCTGCTTTGGAGAAGGCCACCAATAACAACCTTCTCGCAAGGGTACAGAGAATGGCTTCCATGTGCATCACTGGAGCCCTTCGTACTACACCTTCGGATGCCTTGAACATCCTATTACACCTAATACCACTGGGCATATTAGGGAAGCAGTCGGCGGCCTCATCGGCCATTCGATTAAGAAGCACACTACAATGGCGGGGCTACAATTGTGGCCACGGGGTGATCCTGAATGACAGGAACTTGCCATTGAACGTGGATTACACTACTCCAAGGAGCGTATTTGAACGTCACTACTGTACACTAATACCGACCAGCGAATCTTGGTCTGGCAGGACACCAGGCAGTAGGCGTTCCGTAAATTTCTATACTGACGGATCGAAATTGTGCGGTCAGGTTGGTTTTGGAGTCCATTCAGGGGAGCTTGGACTAAATCTGGCTCGAAGGTTACCAGACCACTGCAGTTATTTTATCAGGCAGAGGTACTGGCAATAAAGGAGGTTGCTGACTGGTTGGGTCGGAATATTCTGTCTACGACCGCAGTCAATATCTATTCTGATAGTCAAGCCGCAGTAAAATCCATGCGATCAATGTTCCTGAAAACGAGAACCGCCCTTAGCTGCCGCACGTCCTTAAATGAGATGGCCAAGCAGTTCGACATCAGGCTCATATGGGTCCCAGGGCACAGGAACATACCGGGAAACTGCAAAGCGGATGAGCTGGCAAGACAGGGTACTACCTTACAGGTTCCAGCGGATTTGGAATGTGTTGGTACACCCCTGGAATCGTGCAAGCTTGAACTTCGGCTTCGCACCGCTGGCATAACGAATAACAGATGGGCTAATGGATTAACGTGTAGGATCACAAGACAAATCTGGGCTGCTCTGAATCGAAAGCGTACAAATGCGCTATTATCACTCTCCCGTGGGGGGATCTCAACGGTAGTTGCAGTTGTTACTGGGCACTGCCTTATAGGGAGACACGCTGAGCGCCTTAAGGTCTCGTCAAATGATTTCTGTCGTAGCTGCTTGGATGTGGAGGAGGTAGAGAGCGTAGAACACTTCCTCTTCCTTTGACATCTTAGGGACTTCATTAGAAGCTCGAACTGGTTCTCCGGTGGGGACTGAGGGAAACACCCATTCGTCCCGTGGTATCACAACGGACCCCAGAGTCTAAGTGTGCTGGTCCTTGGATCAGCAGCCACTTCCAACCTAACCTAACCTAACCTATCTCGTAAGGCCTATGAAGGAGGTAGACAATTTGATGACAAGCAGTCACTAATTCAGGCCATTAAGGATGCTTTGAATCAAATTTCGTTGGATTACATAAATTGCATTTATCTGTCAATGAAAACCCGTATATTTGAAGTTATTAAAAGCAAAGAGGGTTGTACCCATTACTAACAGTTCTTAAATAAAGTAAAGTAAATTGAAACAAGTAAGAAAATTATAGTCGGTCTAGACCGACTATACGATACCCTATACCATGCGTTTAGAAACGCTATCTCTTAGGCCCAACTAACTGGACATTGAAAATAAGCAAAAAACCAAATTTGAGTGGGATTTTTATTAATTTTTTTGGCTGCAGATATGAAAAAGTTCATATCGGATGCTATATCTATAAAGGGACTAGGTCCAAAAATGGACCGATCCTAGGTCCAAAAATGGACCGATCCTGTATATATTTTTGTATTTTGCAAAAATATATACAAACAAAATTTGAGAAGAATCAGTGCAATATTTTTGTTTTTTAATAGATTTAAGTGAAGATCGGGAAGCAGCTCTATATGGGGTCAAAGGGATCATTTTTGGACTACTCATTAGTGGATGTAATGAACGCATACAAACCCAATTTGAGTAAGGTATATATGACAATTTGGATCTTATGGCAATTTATGTCGATTTCATAGGGGTCATTTGTATGGGGGCTAGGTCTGAACATGGACCGATTCCCACCAATTTCAATAGCGTTTATCTTACGGCCGATAAAAGCTTATATACCAAATTTCATCAAAATATATTCATATTTGCGACCTGCAGTTTGATTACAAGCTTTACATGGACACACAGACGGACGGACGGACGGACGGACGGACATTGTTAAATCAACTCAGAAAGTGATTCTGATTCGATCGGTATAATTAAAGATGGGTCTAGGTCAAATATTTTTGGTTGTTACAAACAGCAGCACAAAGTCATTATACCCAAACCACATAGTGGTATAGGGTATAAAAACACGAATAACTGTTTTTCATTAAAATTAGTTAAAGTGGCTTTATTCAAGGAACCAAAAAAAATAGCACATTTTTTGACTTTTTTCTATAAATTGCTCAATAAAAGTTCATTGGTCCAGAAACCACTAATGTCATCAATATTTTTATATCTCAAGATGTCTAGCTTCCATTTCCATTTTCTGCAATTCTGCAATCGGTTAAAAATTGCAAAAGATTCAGACTGCTGAATATGGAAATTTTAGTACTTTTAAATAAATGAACCGGAGTGTAAATTCCTGAGCCCATAGACCATATATTTTCTTGAACCTTATAACAAGAGAAGATGTTTTTTTAAATACATTTTTTATGTATCATTCTTCAAAAAGTATCTTTCTTAAAGTATCCTTTTTTAAAGCACCTTTTTAAAAAAATACCTGGTTTTTTTAAGTGTATTAGTGTATAATTTAAAAAAAAAAAATTTCTTATAAAATAACCATTAAATAAGTACACTTTCTTAAAAATCTAGCCTTTTTTACAAATAACATTTTCTTAAAAAGTATTTTTTAAAGTATTCTTTTTTTTTTTTTTTAATACCTTTTTAAAAGGATAACCTTCCTCTTAAAGTAAATTTTCTTAGAAAATTTCCTCTTTATCAAACAAGGATCTTTTATATAAAATAACTTTTTTAAAACAAGTTTTTTTTAGAAAAGTAAATTCTTTTAAACTACTTAAAAAACACATTTTCCTGGTTTATGGCAAACCAAAAATTGCCAAGATTTTTAGACACTTTTATTTTGAAATGTAACACATTGAATAATGAATTGCGACTCCATAAAGTATTTGTATGCTTAATCCCTATAACAACCCGACACCATATAAAGTCCGTCCGTGCGTCGGTCTGTAGGTTCAAGACCAAGATATGACATATTATCCAACGGAGTTGATTCCAATAAGATGTTTGAATTAAAGTCGCCTGAAATTACAACATTATTGTATGATACGGTTAGCGATTCTAATTTGGAGAAAGAGATATTCCAGAAAGAGATATTCAGTAAGGCCTTCGGAGTCAGATTTACAACAAAGTTTACACGACAAATGATTTTTTTAAAAATAGCAACTCCCCACCATGGCGTACTCTATCGGATCTGAAGATTTTGTAACCTGCAAGACAAATTAAGTAATCAGGCGCAGAGTTAGTAAGCCATATCTCAGATACCTTGTGTTAGCATTTTGAACTTGCTATAGTCCTTTGCTTCAATTTACTTTTCCTTGCAGCTCATTTGGTGTAGATTATCCCTAATAAATTCAATACAATCAAGGACACTATTAAAAATGTCTAATTAATTGATTTATATACGATATATGTTTGTAGTTCAACAGATGCTCCTTTTCCTCCCTTTTTGAAATTTTGTTTGTTTGTTTGTTGATGTTGTATATATGGTGCAGTGTAGACAGAGTGTGTTAATAAAGAACACACTCACGACACAGCCAACGGCCAATGGCACGATGATCAAGAATTTATGTCAACAGGCTCTAATATAGTTAAACCAAAAACACAAACCAGCAGCTACCAACATCATTGCCGCTACTACAGCAACAAGCAATAGGAACAACAATAACAAATTCTATTCAACTAAGAATCTATGCAAGTTGTGAAATAAGGCGGCACTTATTTGATTAACAATTGATCTCAAAGTGAATTGGTAATTTGGATTTTAGGAAAATGGAAAAAATACAAAAAAGAGTTAAATACTTAAAGACCACAACTTTATGAAATTTTTTATCTCGACAAATACCATTAATTGGCACTAGTTTAGTGAGTCGCCAGTTCCTCTTTAAATACCAACCACCTTAGCATGCAGTCATGCATCATGTGAGTAACCAAGTATACACACATACTTATATAAACTAAAACTGCCAGGACTAAACAATAATTGAAGGGTTTTTGTTTAATTAAAATAATGAAGTTGCATATGCTTACAACAGCATCGACAACGACACCAACAACAATGCCAACTATGACAAGTGTTGCAATAGAAGCAGCCGCAGAAGATATTTGTACACTTATATGTATGTGTGAAAATTATGAGCCAAATATAGGGGGAGGGTTTCTATGAGCATGGATGCACCATTGAAAAGTAAAGGATACTAAAAATGTCATCGTTATGGTGTAAATTTATTGCATTTGCCAACTTAACTAAACTAATGGTCAACAATAATGAAAACACACACATAGTTCACTTGTAACAACTATAAACGAAAATAAACTAAAACACCACACTCCAGTGTGTTAAGGATGGCAGAATATTACCGGCATAAAGGAATGAAAATTATGTATATTTTAAAAGCTACATGATCATGTGGGTTAAAAATTTGTTGCCATATATTCGTATAATGAACAATATTGTTTACAGTTATTAGAAATGGTTATAATTTAATTAATGTAAATTTATTTTCTGGGCCGGATATTGCTTTAAAACTTATTGATAGATTTTGTTGTTTTAATTGTTGAATAAATGGTTTTCTATACAATAATAGCTACAACATATCCCAGCCCTCGAAATTCGAGCGCAAATTCTAGGAAATTTTATTTTTTCATTCAGAGTATTTCTTTCAATGTTTTATGTCACCTAAGGGTATGCTCTTAACAATTCACCACAGGGCATGTGATATGAAATATGCAATTATTATAGAACTGGTGGACAGCTAAAAAGAAATATCTTTCAAGTAAGGTATATTTGTACAAAGTCGGAGCAAAACTGGATAAGTTACATTTGTAAAGAAATCGACTTGACTATTAATATTATAGATAAGTAAAGCCAAATTAAATTGCCATAGTTCCCTCTGCCTTTCGGCAGAAATCACGATGAAGACCCAACTATGTAATTGAGCGGATATTAAGGGTGAGGTTTAACAAATATTATTCCCAATTTATTCGGAAGAATTAAATAGGATTGAGCAATTACGTCACAAAATTGATGATATCGTTACCCAGGTTAGACAAAATATATTTACATACATCTGGATAAAAAAAATTTTAGGAATGTCTGAAAAGCTGGTAAATTCACACTAACCTAGAGAAATATATTCATATATGCGATCTGCTATTTTTTTTATAAGATTTATGTGGATATACAGTCGGGTGGAGAGATGAACAGACGGACAGACAGGCGGACATCGCTAAATCGACTCAGAAAATGATTATGAAAATGAAAATGATTCTGAGTCGATCGGTCTGTGTCAAATATTTTTGGTAGTTGCAAACATTAGTACAAACTCATTATAACCTGACCATATATCTATATATTAATACGTGAAAGTAAATTTTAGTTCCCTTTTTAAATAATATGCGGGCACGAAGAAGTGAGAAAATTGGCACAGTTATATCTCATATGGAGGAGAAGCTGAGAATGATAAAATTTATGTTTAATCTGTTTTAAAAATATATTAAATTAAATAAAATAAAATATTTCTAATAAGTGTTACGCCCTATTAACGAGAATGATTTAAATTGTATATGACACGCCCTATGTTGAAACTTAAATTGCTTAAACTGATTAGCATACCTTTAGGCTCATCTAAACATTCATTAATTTTTAAATTGAATGAAAAAATAATATTTTCTAGAATTTTCACTCGAATTTCGAGTGCTGGGCTATACTAGTAGGGTAAAAAGGATAAAACGATGCAACAGGTATCTTTTTTTGTAACTTTTCATGAAAGCAATTTTTTGTGTGATGTGATATAAATACCCTATACCAGGGTAAGATGAGTTTTTCGTGATGTTTTCACTTAACAAAAAAATTTGACCAAGGCCCAACTTTCATTATACCGATCGATTCAAAGGCATATTCTAAGTCTATTTTCATGTGTGTGTATTCATGTAAATCGAACTTTAGGTCGCAAAAATATAAATATTTTTAAATACAATTTCGGATATAACATTTTATTAGTTAAAGCATGATTGATAATGAAATTCGTAAAATTACCTACGTTCCGTAATTGGAGGGATTGAGATTGATCTAAATTGGCCTAAGCTCGAAGTTATCATATTACCATTAGTAATCACAGTCCTTAGGTCTTCACTTAAATCTATCTAAAAACGTAATATTTTGTCAAACTGGGTTGGAAACTAGGTTTGTGTACAAAAAATTAGGCCCTAGTCCCCATATAAAAAAAGTAGCCGATAAGAACTGTTATATATCTGTGAAAACAACTTTATTAAAATGCCTTTCAAATTTATTTTATGCTTATTTTCGATCTATGAGCCTTTCTCTAAAAAAGGAAAATAAAAAATAAAAATGAGAAATAAAAATTAAAAATAAAAAATTAAAAATTAAAAATTAAAAATTAAAAATTAAAAATTAAAAATTAAAAATTTAAAATAAAAATTAAATACGAAATGAGAAATGTTATATAAAAAATAAAAAATAAAAAATGAAACATGAAACGTGAAAAATTAAAAATTAAAAATAAAAAATGAAAAATAAAAAAGGAAAAATTAAAAATAAACACTAAAAAATAAAAAATGAAACATGAAACATCAAAAATAAAAAATGCAAAATGAAAATTGAAAAATAAAAAATAAAAAATGAAAACTAAAAAATGAAAAATAAAAAATTATAAATAAAAAATTAAAAATGAATAATAAAAATGGAAAATATAAAATAAAAAATGAAAAAAAATGGGAAATGAAAAATAAAAAATTAAAAATGAAAAATAGAAAATTAAAAATGAAAAATAAAAATTAAAAATGGAAATGAAAATGAAAAAGAAATATGAAAAAAGGAAAATTGAAAATGAAATATAAAAAATTAATAATAAAAAATTAAAAATAAAAATGAAAAATAAAAAATAAAATAAAAAATAAAAAATAAAAAAATAAAAAATTAGAAAGAATTACTGAAAAATAAAAATGAAAAACTAAAATCGAAAAATGAAAAATAAAAAGTGAAAAATGAAAAATAAAAACTGTAAAATAAAAATTAAAATTAAAACTGAAAATTAAAAATTGGAAAATGGAAAATGAAAAACGAAAAGCAGAAACTGTGAAGTGAAAAATGAAAAAATTGAAAATAAAAAATGAAAAATAAAAAATTAAAAAAATTTAAAATAAAAAATGAAAAATTAAAAAAAAAAATTAAAAATAAAAAATGAAAATTTAAAAATAAAAAATTAAAAATTAAAAATGAAAAATGAAAAATGAAAAATAAAAAATGAAAAATTAAAAATAAAAAATTTAAAATAAAATATTTAAAATAAAAAATAAAAAATGAAAAATGTTATATGAAAAATTAAAAATAAAAAATTAAAAATTAAAAATGAGAAACGAAAAACGAAAATTTATAAACGAAAAATAAAAAAATGAAAAATAAAAAATAAAAAATGAAACATGAAACATGGAAAATTAAAAATGAAAAATGCAAAATGAAATTTGAAAAATAAAAAATAAAAAATAAAAAATGAAAAATAAAAATGAAAACTAAAAAATTAAAAATAAAAAATTAAAAATAAAAAATGAAAAACTAATAATAAAAATGGAAAATAAAAAATAAAAAATGAAAATAAAATGGGAAATGAAAAATAAAAAATTAAAAATGAAAAATAGAAAATTAAAACTGAAAAATAAAAATTAAAACTGAAAATTAAAAAATGGAAAATGAAAAACGAAAAGCAGAAAATGTGAAGTGAAAAATGAAAAAATTGAAAATAAAAAATGAAAAATGAAAAACAAAACATTAAAATATTAAAAAAATTTAAAATAAAAATGAAAAATGAAAAATACAAAGTAAATGAAAAATAAAAAATGAAAAATTAAAAATAAAAAATTAAAAATTAATAATTAAAAATAAAAAATGAAAAATAAAAAATTAAATTTAAAAAATAAAAAATACAAAATGAAAATTGGTATATGAAAAATTAAAAATTAAAAATTAAAAATTAAAAATTAAAAATTAAAAATTAAAAATTAAAAATTAAAAATTAAAAATTAAAAATTAAAAATTAAAAATTAAAAATTAAAAATTAAAAATTAAAAATTAAAAATTAAAAATTAAAAATTAAAAATTAAAAATTAAAAATTAAAAATTAAAAATTAAAAATTAAAAATTAAAAATTAAAAATTAAAAATTAAAAATTAAAAATTAAAAATTAAAAATTAAAAATTAAAAATTAAAAATTAAAAATTAAAAATTAAAAATTAAAAATTAAAAATTAAAAATTAAAAATTAAAAATTAAAAATTAAAAATTAAAAATTAAAAATTAAAAATTAAAAATTAAAAATTAAAAATTAAAAATTAAAAATTAAAAATTAAAAATTAAAAATTAAAAATTAAAAATTAAAAATTAAAAATTAAAAATTAAAAATTAAAAATTAAAAATTAAAAATTAAAAATTAAAAATTAAAAATTAAAAATTAAAAATTAAAAATTAAAAATTAAAAATTAAAAATTAAAAATTAAAAATTAAAAATTAAAAATTAAAAATTAAAAATTAAAAATTAAAAATTAAAAATTAAAAATTAAAAATTAAAAATTAAAAATTAAAAATTAAAAATTAAAAATTAAAAATTAAAAATTAAAAATTAAAAATTAAAAATTAAAAATTAAAAATTAAAAATTAAAAATTAAAAATTAAAAATTAAAAATTAAAAATTAAAAATTAAAAATTAAAAATTAAAAATTAAAAATTAAAAATTAAAAATTAAAAATTAAAAATTAAAAATTAAAAATTAAAAATTAAAAATTAAAAATTAAAAATTAAAAATTAAAAATTAAAAATTAAAAATTAAAAATTAAAAATTAAAAATTAAAAATTAAAAATTAAAAATTAAAAATTAAAAATTAAAAATTAAAAATTAAAAATTAAAAATTAAAAATTAAAAATTAAAAATTAAAAATTAAAAATTAAAAATTAAAAATTAAAAATTAAAAATTAAATATTAAAAATTAAAAATTAAAAATTAAAAATTAAAAATTAAAAATTAAAAATTAAAAATTAAAAATTAAAAATTAAAAATGAGAAACGAAAAACGAAAAACGAAAAATTATAAATGAAAAATAAAAAATGAAAAGTGTAAAATAAAAAATAAGAAATAAAAAATGAAACATAAAACATGAAAAATTAAAAATGAAAAACAAAAAATTAAAAATAAAAAATGAAAAATTGAAAATGAAAACTAAAAATAAAAAATAAAATATTAAACATGAAACATGAAAAATAAAAAATTTTGGCATTTTTGAAAATGAAAATTGAAAAATAAAAAATAAAAAATGAAAAATAACAATGAAAAATAAAAAATTAAAAATAAAAAATGAATAATAAAAATGGAAAATAAAAATGGAAAATAAGAAATAAAAAATGAAAAAAAAAATGGGAAATGAAAAATAAAAATTAAAAACGAAAAATAGAAAAATAAAAATGAAAAATAAAAATTAAAAATGCAAAATTGAAAAATGAAAATGAAAAAGAAATATGAAAAAAGGAAAATTGAAAATGAAATATAAAAAATTAAAAATAAAAAATGAAAAATAAAGATGAAAGTTAAAAATAGAAATAAAAAAAAAAAATAAAAAGAATAACTGAAAATTAAAAATGAAAAATTAAAATCGAAAAATGAAAAAAAAAAGTGAAAAATGAAAAATAAAAACTGAAAAATAAAAAATAAAACTGAAAATTAAAAATTGGAAAATGGAAAATTAAAACGAAAAGCAGAATATGTGAAGTGAAAAATGAAGAAATTTAAAATAAAAAATGAAAAATTAAAAATAAAAAATTAAAAAACTAAAAAAATTGAAAATAAAAAATGAAAAATAAAAAATAAAATAAAAAAAACAAAAAATAAAAAATGAAAAATAAAAAATGAAAAATTAAAAATAAAAAATTAAAAATGAAAAATGCAAAATAAAAAATTAAAAATTAAAAACTGACTGGTTGAAATAATAAATAATAATAAATATTTTGATTGCCGCTTTCTGTTTGCTATTAAAAAAGTGTCATAAAGTAATCTTTAATTACTAGATCTTCACACATCTGCCTTGTGATCGGACTCACATGATTTTTTTATACCTTCGCGGCATATGCGTGGCATGGATTCAATTAAGTGGTTGATAATATTGATTGCAATATTTTCTTACTCAGTTTCCAGCTCTTCTTTTGTTGATTGTGTAGAAGAGAACGCCCGACCAGCTACTCGCGCTTTAAAATGCCAAATACGTTATCAATAGGGTTTGAATCCGGTGATTGGGCCGAGTAATCAAGTATTTTAACCCCATTTTAAATGAACCAATTTTATACCAGCTTCGAAGTATGTTTCGGGTCGCTGTCGTGTTCGAAAACCAATGAAGATGAATCTCCCACTCAGAGCGTGCAATCATAACATTTGCAAGAAGGTCTCTATATTTAAATCTGTTTATTAATCCTTCGATTTCGTGGAAGGGTTCAATGCCAACACTACAGAAGCATACAGTTGGCTTGCACTAGCTTGCGTTTAAGCGATCTCCCTTCTTGCGACGAATTAACGTCATTTTCATTCAAGTCAATTTATACTGTGGCGGAAGAAGGTGAAGGAATGAAAGTGTGATCACCAATTTTACGCAGTTTCGAAACCTAAACCCAACAACAGGGAATCCGGTTCGTAATCAAGAAAATATTGCGCAAAGTTATTGAGTTGACAATTTACAATTGAAAATTTAAAGGTAGCATGTTTTATTGCCAATAATCAATAAAATGCTTACTATTCCCAATATATCTGGCATATGCAATGAAAATGAACAAATCTCAATGTCATGCTTTGCTCGTGGTCAAACCTGGAAAGCAAAACAGTTAGTTTGTATATAATAAAGTATTATTTACTAAGCTCGGGCGGACATTGTGAAACAAAAAGTGAATTTATGAAACCAAAATAAAATCCACTTAAAAAACTTGTGAAACTTGAATTCATTCTTATTAACAATATTCTGTAATTGATTATATAAATAGTATAAAATAGCAACATTTTTCTGTCGCTGTGTAATGTTCTAATTGCTCGAGTGCTGACTGTATTTAGACGCCACGACCATCATTGCATCAATAAATATATGTCTGCGCATTTAACAGGATATACCGTTGAAAAATTTATATAAATTTGCCATAAATGCACTTTCTATTTATAAGTTATCGTTGACAAGGCTATGCAAAACAAAGTTTTTTTACGCCAACCGAATTTGTAGTTAAACGAATTCTTGGTTGGAACAGCTTAAACACAACAAAATTTGGTCTAAGAGAATATAAATTTTAGTTGGGGCTCCTGAATAATACGTTATCAATAAATATGGTATCCATAACAATACTTAAGGAATTTCGGAATCATGTAGACTGGTTTATTTAGTACCACGTACAAACTAAATGTTGTATGTTACGTTAAGACCACTAAGCAATAAATGGTGGGTAAAATTTCCTTGAATAACCACTATATTTTTTGATCCGCATTAAGTCACCTAACTAGAAAAATCATCATTATTTCAATTTCCAAGGTGAGGTTTTTAAGTTTTTTTTTTTTATAGAGATAAGATGTGTGGAGTATCTTATCGTGACTTTGGAACGACGTACTCGATCTTGTATGCAATACGTAAAAAAACTTTAAATTACACCAGCTTTAGAAAAATAAATACCGATAGTCGCAAATGAGGTCCACATAAATTAATTATATAGGCACAACAAAATAAAAATAATTAAAATAAAAATATATTGTGTAATAAATAGGGTATTACCGTTAAACAAATCACAATACTTTAGGCTCTAAACAAACTTGTGATAAAAAAAATGTCAAGACTAGGTACTTTCACTTTATCGGGAATAAAACGCATATTAATCTAAAGCTTTTCATGAAACAAAATTTATATTTTCTTTTATTTGCAGCTTTAAGATTAAGTATTTGTTGCTTTCTATTTTTTATGAATTTCTATTCAAGAATTTTATAATATAAAAAAAAAACAAATATTTTTCCACTTGTGCCTCAATAACTCCATAACTAATGCCTATATCAAAAACCTTAAAAAAATTATCTTCCATAAAGTGAATGGATACATCCCCATTTTCTGAGAATGGCGCGAATTTATCAATGCTTTTCTGTACTGCGCCTACAGCTGGTTCGGTGTACACTGTATGGTGCAGAGTAAAAATGGTTTAAAAACGATGGACGATTATGACTACCATAAAATGGACAAATATCACGAAAAACAACAATCAGCTGTCAAATCAGGTGTCAGATAAATCAGTGATAGCAACACAAAGTTGCGAGCCTCTAAAGAAAATACCCTTTATCTATTAGCGATTTTTGTTTACTTGTTTTGTTTTTATACCCTATACCACTATGTGGTTTGGGTATAATGACTTTGTGCTGCTGTTTGTAACAACCAAAAATATTTGACCTAGACCCATCTTTAATTATACCGATCGGATCAGAATCACTTTCTGAGTTGATTTAACAATGTCCGTCCGTCCGTCCGTCCGTCCGTCCGTCTGTGTGTCCATGTAAAGCTTGTAATCAAACTGCAGGTCGCAAATATGAATATATTTTGACGAAATTTGGTATGTAAGCTTTTATCCACTATGGGATGAACGCTGTTGAAATTGGTGAGAATAGGTCCATGTTCAGACCTAGCCCCCATACAAATTACCCCTATGAAATCGACATAAGTTGCCATAAGATCCAAATTGTCATATAGATCTTACTCAAATTGGGTTTTGTATGCGTTCATTACGTTGTCCAAAAATGATACCTTTGGCCCCATATAGAGCTGCTTCCCGATCTTCATTTAAATCTATTAAAAAACAAAAATATTGCACTTATTCTTCTCAGATTTTGTTTGTATATATTTTTGCAAAATACAGGAAATTTTAGCAAACATAATCAAGATCGGTCCATTTTTGGACCTAGTCCCCATATAGATATAGCATCCGATATGAACTTTTTCATATCTTCAGCCAAAAAAATTAATAAAAATCAGACTCAAATTTGGTTTTTGCTTATTTTCTATATCCAGTTAGTTGGGCCTAAGAGATAGGGCATGGCATAGGGTATCGTATTTTCTTACTTGTTTTTTTTTTGTTACATGTGAACGAATTCCTTGTTGATGGGAGTAAGAGATAAACAAGATGGATATATGTAATTGTAGTCTTTGTGTAGCTTTCTATTAAAAAAAAGCACGTTAATGCCTAACATTTGGTTAATTAATTTAAAACGTCGTTGTAAAAATTCTAGCTATTATAAAGTGAAATTTAGCCTTTTTTGTTCTTAGTGATGACATCCTTGGTTATAATAATGTGCCTAAAATAGGCATGGAGGGTATCAATGATTAAGCACAGCCGAATTTAATACTCCTAATTGTGATTGCTATTTTCGAATATACTTTGAAAATATTAATTGCTTTAAGTATTAATAATAGTAAAATGTACTAAATATTTGTTAAACCATTGTAGGAAAAATTGATTAAAATAGCAAAATTCTCTTTAAAATGCGAAGTAAGTCATTATTATAGATACCCTATACCACTATGTGGTTTGGGTATAATGACTTTGTGCTACCGTTTGTAACAACCACAAATATTTGACCTAAACCCATCTTTTGTTATACCGATCGACTCAGAATCACTTTCTGTCCGTCCGTCCGTCCATCTGTACGTCTGTTCGTCTGTCCATGTAAACCTTTTAATCAAAATGCAGGTCGCATATATATTTTAAAAAAATTTGGTATATAAGCTTTTATCGGCCATAGAATCAACGCTTTTTAAATTGGGAAATTCGGTCCATGTTCAGACCAACTAGTCCCCGTACAAATGAACCCTATGAAATCGATATAAATTGCCATAAGATTCAAATTATCATATAGATCCCAATCAAATTGGGTTTGTATGTGTTTATAATATCCGTTAATCAGTAGTCCAGAAATAATCCCTATAGGATAATTCTTAGTCATAGGCCGCATATGGAGCTGCTTACCGATGTTCACTTAAATCTATCAAAAAAAAAAATGTTGCACAAAATTTTTTCAAATTTGGTTTGCTTATATTTTTTCAAAATATAAGTGACTTTACCAAATATGGTTAGTACCGGTCAATTTTTCGGCCAAGTGCCCATATAAATATAGCACCCGATATGAAGTTTTTCACATCTGCAGCCAAAAAAATTAATAACAATGCCATTCAAATATGGTTTATGCTTATTTTCTATATCCAATTAGTTGGACCGAAGAGATAGGGTCTCTAAACTAGGTATGGGGTAACCCGACTATAATTTTCCTTCCTTATTTTTTTTTATGTTTGGGTGTTAGCTATTATTACATGTTAGTGGTTACATGTATCTAAATATGAGTAGTTTCTTTGGTTATTATAAAGGGTCCGCCAAATAACTTTTTTTTTTTGAAAATGCTATAAAAAAAAAACTACTGAATATTATCTCAAATTTATTTTTTTATTTGAAAGTACTATCCTTCCGGTTAATAATGGAAAATAATTTTATTCAAACGGCTGCCTCTGCTGGCCATGCAGCAGCCTACACGATCGGTCCAATTTTTAAGCACATTATCGATTCTGTGCGGTATTTCACCAATGGCTTCACGAATATTGTCCTTTAAAGCGTCAATTGTCTCTGGCTTGTTGGCGTAACACTTATCTTTGAGGGCACCCCACAAATAATAGTCCAACGGTGTCAAATCGCAGCTTCGAGGTGGCCAAACTACATCAGCTCTGCGGCTGATAATGCGATCTTCAAAAACAGGGCGCAAAACATCGAGTGTAGCTTCGGCTGTGTGGCACGTAGCGCCGTCCTGTTGAAACCAAATGTTGCCAATATCCTCCACTTCAATTTTTGCGAACAAAAATTCGTTCAACATGGCCCGATAACGAGCACCATTGACTGTAACGGCCACTCCTTGCCAATTTAGAAGAGAAATGGCCCAATTATGCCTCTGGACCAAAATCCGCCCGAAAGAGTGACTCGTTTTGGGTGTATCGGCTTTTCAATGTATGCGTGCGGGTTTTCTGTGCCCCAAGTGCGACAATTTTGCTTGTTTACATACCCGCCAAGATCAAAATGAGCTTCATCTGAAAAGATGATTTTTTTGGCAAAATCGGCATCTTCTGTAAGTCGATCGCAGGCCCAGTTAGCGAAGCGAAAACGCATTGGATGGTCAGTTGGCTTCAATTCCTGAACCAATTGGACTTTGTATGGCGTCATACCAAGGTCTTTATGCAAAATTCGTCTCAATGATGCCTCCGAAATGTTCAATTCTTGAGAATGACGGTGAATTGATGTTGATTGCGCTTCACGCACATTTTCTGCCACAGCAGCAATATTCTCGGGTGTACGCACTGTTTTTGGCTTTTCACGCTTTTCTTTCTCTTTTTTCACAAGATAACGAACATACGGAGCTGACGGTGCTTCTCTTTTTCAAAAATCCGTACGCAATTTTCGCACACATTCTGCAACATTACCATGATTTTCAAAGTAATGTCGCAATATTTCACAGCGTTGTTCAAGCGTATACACAATCATATTCGTTCAGCGGAAGGATAAAACTAATTATCTGTCAAATCACACATGAGCTAAATGTTACCATTCACGAAATATTAAATATTATTTATTATCTAGTATACCCAGTCGCGCTTCGCTACGACTAACCGATACTTATTGTTACGTTTTATGTTATAATCAATTTAAATTTTCTTTGTTATTTTTTTGGCCAAGTTATTTAAATTATATATGATTTTTGTTAAGCTAATTGGGCCTATTATATTAATGTAAATAAAAAACCTTTTATTACATATTTCTCCCAACGTTTCGTCGATTTCTTGTTGACATCTTCAGGGGTTGTAATTTTCAATTAATTAATAAGACAGAGTGGCAATAAAATAGAAGGAAAAACTGTGATATTATTTTAAGTTGTGTGTTTAATTTAATTTTAGTATATGTTAAATGTTTTATGTTTTTTGTTTTATGTAAGCAATTTATAACTTAATGTGAAAAATTAATTGAAAATTACAAACCCCTGAAGATGTCAACAAGAAATCGACGAAACGTTGGGAGAAATATGTAATAAAAGGTTTTTTATTTACACTAATATAATAGGTCCACTTAGCTTAAAAAAAATCATATATAATCAATTTTTCCTACGAAGTTTGAACTGTGCAACTAATATATTTTATTTTATTTTGTTTTATATTTTTTTATTTCAATGCTTGCTGATATACAATATTTTGTGTTTTTTAATTCGGTGCAACAATTATAAAATTTTTCGGCACTTAACACTTAACGTTTGGCTTTGAATTCAGAATGCCATATGGCAATTTTCCATTTTAGCGATTTTTGATTTTAGCGATTTTTGGTTTTGACCATTTTAGATTTTGAAGATTTTCGTTTTTGGCAATTTTTGATTAGGCGATTTTTGATTTTGGTGGTTTTTGCTTTTGACGATTTTTGCGACTTTTAATTAGAGCGATTTTTGAATTTGGCGATTCGGCCCATATTTTCCACGAATATTCACATTGGTAATTAATGTACTTGTCAAAAGTTTCAAGATGTCGTTTTCGTAGTACTTCATATTTTTTTTTGTATAGGAGGTACCACGCACACTAATCCCACCCCGCCCATTTTTATCGTACAACTCACATAAATATCTGATGGACTCGTGCAAAGTGTCGAGGATTTTTCTTTTATAGTACAGCAGTTGCATGATATTATATATTTACATTGTATTGGTGTTGCTATGCCCACTGCTTCGATCATACCCAATTTTTTTTCCACTAATCACAGAAATAACTTATGGGCTCACGCAAAGTCCCAGGGCTCTCACTATTACAGTACTCCAGATATATGACATTTTATATTAACTTTGTATGGGAGGTGCCACGCCCATTGGTCCGATACCACCCATTTTCAGTCTGACTACTTACATTAATAATATATAACCTCAGACAAATTTGCAAAGCTGTTTCTTTCATTGTACACGAGATATATAATATGCAATTATTGCTTTGTATGGGACGTTCCACGCCCACTTATCCGATCCCGCCTATTTTCGGCATGGCTACTAACATAAATAATACGTGACATTACATAAATTTTCAAAGCTTCCTCGGTCATAGTAAAAATATCAAAAAAAAAATCTATATCCTATGTCCACCCTTGAGGTAGCTGTTTGGAGCCATTCTGGTAGTAGCTTTGCTACGAAGTCTGACCGGAGGCTATATATATATATGTATATATCTGCTATCAGAATCATTGATTGGGAAGTATCGTGGTGGCTGTGGCTTATACCCAAATCGCGAGTAGAGCATAGCTCGATGTGGAGTTGCATTCAACCGGGTGCTGTGACCCTAGAACAGAAGAGGTGTGTAAGGTAGGCCTCGACTCCCCACCAAGGAGTGGGATTTTTTGCCCAAATGCACAAACCTTGAATTGGTAGCGGAGTGTAGTTTAACTACACAATGGGGCGTTGATCGGCACATATTCCGATCCAGTGTTCAGAGCACCGCGGGTTATGTCAACGAGACGGGTACTCACGTAAAACACAAGAGACTTCTACACTTGAAGATCATTCTAAATATTGGAAGCAATATTTTTAAAAACTGAGATTACCTCCGACAAACAAACAAATACAAATTATTATATTAGTAAAGATTTATTTATTTGTTTTTTTTTTTTTTTTTGAAGAATAAACCTTTTAAAAATATTATTTTGACGATTTGTTAATTTATAATAATTAGTTGAGCCCAGCCCACGAAATTCGAATGCAAATTCTAGGAAATTTTATTTTCTCATATAACAAATAATTTTATAAGATCCTAAATGTATGCCAATTTTCAATGCAACACTTTTTAAATAAAATTCGTTAAATTTCATTATAAATATTTGTTTAACACATAAAAGATGTATAAATGGGTTTCCTACTAAATAATTTTATAAAGGTATGCTCATCAATTTCAGCCAATTCACAATTCAATACAATGCTTTTTATATTTATAATAAAAACACATAGAGTATGTGTTTTATGTATGTGTTAGTGGCAACCTTAAAAGAGCATCAATCAAAAAAAAAAAAAAAAAATGTTCCAGATGGTGCAAATCTGTAAATCTGGTGGACAGCTAAAAAGAAATTCCTTCCAAATAAGGTATGTTCGGTCAAAATTAGTCACTAACCTCAATTTTTATAGCGGTCACAAGAAATCGCCTTGCCTATTGATATTATGGATTCTGTTTATAATATTATACAACAGTTGAAGGCTTACTAACAAACTATGTAAATAGCTAAAGCCGGTCATCAGAATACGTTGCTTTTGAAATTTTATTTTTCCCACCTGAGTCTGACATTACTCGGCTAATGCAAAATTATACCACCACATGGTTTACATTTTTGATTGCATATCCAAACTGAAGCTAATTCCATGCTTGGAAGGCATCTGGCAAATTTAAGACATAAAAGTTATTTCCCGGTTAACCTCGTTGGCGGTTACAATATGTCAAAACATTTTATATTATTTTCTGCAATGCCCTTTTATTAGTTTCAGTTCATAACGATTGTTTTTATAATGTTAGTGCGTTTTTCATTCCACATTCATCACTGCCACAACAGTTTTGTATGACATTTAGTAACAAAGCTAGCTACTTGATATATGTAGAAGTAATAGAAAACCACAATGTTGTGGAAAGTTTATATAAATGCACTTGGTTCGCATGATGTATGCTCTACAATATTTGTTTGCAATTTCTACTTTTGTATACTAAATATTATGTAGCGTTTGAGATTTGTAAAACAGTGTTGCTTCTGTTCGTCTTTTGAAATAAACAAAACAAGAAACAATTTAAAATGCTTTTAAGTTGGTTATACTTTTACTAAATAGTTTTAAAAATGAACAACAGTTGTAATCGTTGTTTAATCTTTTATACACCTGAATTTGTTTGATACTTATAAAACTAAACAATGGGCGTGTATGAAACGATAGCAAACTATTACGATAACAAATTTTGTTTACATGGTGAGAAAAATTTCTGGTGCGTGTACTAAAATATATAAGTTTTAGGAATAATTAAGTAAACTTAACACATTTACGGTCATCGGTTACTTGATAACACTATATGTATACTAGGTTGTAGCAAATTAAAAAAAAAAATTTTGTACAGCAATGATTTTTACAGAAAAATTTTCCATCTTAAAGAATCAATAGAAATTTTTTATAAAATTCACCGAATTGTTTTGCCGCTTTTACCCCAAAGTTGGCGAAAATGTGAGAAAAAAAAAAATCGGTAATTCTGTAACTAGCTCTGGGTGACTTCTAGAGGGGTTAAATTTATGACCGACCCCTCTTAATTTTGTACTCGCAAAATTTTTTTCTAGTACAGTTACCCCCGATCCTTAGTCTTCAATGTGCTCCCTGAAGAATAGTTTTAATTGACCCCCACCGCCCATGGGTAACAATTAGAGGGGTACAATATGTGACCGACCCCTACTTTGTTGTTATGCCATATATTTTTCCTGAACACATGTACCCCTTATCCCTAACGGTGATAGGAACTCTCATACAAAAAAATCTAAATTGGTCCAAATAAAGGAATTTGATAAAGAATTATTTGTAACTGTCAAAATATCGGCCCCACAGTGGTCAAATGTATGAACGATTACCATTATTTTTAAAATGTCTATATTTCACCAGATGGTATACCAGCACTCGTGCTGAAACAGTGCTCTTCGACGCTAGCCAGCCATTGGCCAACCTTCTCAGCCTTTCGTTGCGGGAGTCTTTCCCTATTGCTGAAAGGTTGCTAATGTCCAACCAATCCCTAAAAAGGGTGCGGCTAATAACCCGGAAAATTACCGTCCAATTGGAATCTGCTCTGCACTCTCAAAGGCGATTTAGAGCATGATCAATTTCCATCTTGTGAACTTCTTAGAGGCCAACTTACCTCTTAATTATCGTCAGTATGGCTTCCGTAGAAATCGTTCCATGGGAGACCTGTTAGCTCTACTTTCTGAGCGCTAGAGTAGATCCATTCGCAATTTTGGCGAAAGTAAAGTGGTTGCTCTAGATATTTCCAAGGCATCCGCTCGTGTGTGGCACGGTGCACTGATATCAAAGCATATTGCATTTGGGATCGGTAATGACTTCTCTCGATTTATATCGAGTTTTCTCAGAGATCAAACAATACGTGTTGTTATTGATGGGGTCTCATCTAATGAGTTTCAGCTTAATTCGGGGTACCCCAAGGTTCCGTTCTTTCTCCTCTTTTTTCCTTATCTTTACAGCAGCATTTGTCATTCACTTTCTTTATATGTAGGCCAGGCCTCTTGGAGGTTGGGGGGCATAAGACAGACAATGAATGACATACTCAATCCTGTTAGCAAGACCTGTTAACAATCTCCGAGTGGGGTAAAACGAATAGGGTTGATTTTAATGCGCTGAAGACTCAAAGTTGTATGTTGACCCATAGGCCCATGGATTGATCAATGTCATCTGTTTATATGGGTGGTATAGGTATTGAGGAGTCGGATACTCTTGGTGTTCTAGGCATGAGAATTCAATGTGATGTTCGTTGGAAGGAGCATGTTTTTCAAGTGTCGAAAGAAGCATACAAGTGTCTTGGTTTTCTAAACCGGTGCAAAAATTACTTCACTCCCTCTGATCTCCTTAAAATCTATAACACTTACATCCGACCGAAAATGGAATACAACTCAAAGTTTATTTTGGAGCTACTGGACCGCGTACAAAGGAGGGCGTTGGCGCTCATCAATGACAATAGGGTATCCAATTCTATTGACTCATAGAAACATCGTCGGAATGTGGGTTGTGTATCACTACCATGGGAAATGTTCTTCTGAGATTAGCGAACTTATTCCAAGTGCCCGAGTTTCGGTTCGCTCTACCCGCTTCTCTAGTAGATCACATCCATTTGTAGTTTATTGTCCAGTTGACTGCACAATGCATGACAGAGGGAATTCGTTTATCAGTCGAACTAGCCGTATGTGGAATAAACTCCCCGCAGAGGTCTTTACTGACAGTTATAATCTAATAAAATTTAAGTCAAATATCCACAAATACTACTCCCTCTTTCCTCCTATTTTCCTGAGATCAACACAATGCACTGCATCTGTAGGGGGCATCCCCTGAGTGTTGGTTAATAAAAAAAAGGGCACCCTTTCTCCATAACTCCCCTCCTTCTTAGAGCTACCCTACAAAAAAAATTTTTTTTTTCTCTTAAAGTAAAAGTATCGAAATTGTAGGTTCTGATAAAAAGTTCGACTAGTATGGAACATGTCCAGGTTTTTGATTTTTGAAAATTAAGAAAAGTTTTAAATAATTAAAAAAAGCTCCTTTTTTATTGCATTAGTTCTTTTTTATGCTATATACCTTACACGTTATTATAAGCTAATTTAACAAAAATGTCGTTATTCACAAAACCATTAAAATGCGATTTCGAATCTCTCTTCTTAATAACTTCATTAAGTGCAATCTTAGTGCATATGACCCCTTTTCAGTTTTTTCACCAGAAACAAGAGATGATGATGTCGTAACTAGCTTTATTGCTCATTTAACTGCTTGTGAATGATTCGGAATTTTATGTATTGCTTCCAAAATTATATTGTTATTACTATCTGTACAGCTCATAATTCAATGTTTGAAAAAGTGTGCAAAGTAGGGGCTCAAAAACCTCGTAAGTATTCCAGTCGATCATATCTTCATACGAATTTGCATTAAAATTTAATGAATGTTAAACAGGCGTACAATTTTTTAACACATTTCTGTATGAACTCTATAATGTTTCAAACCGTGCGAAAATGCTTCTGCATCGTATAATTGGTATTAATTGTTTCGGCCAAATTTTGACCATCATATAAGCAACGAAATCAAATTGATTTGTTCCTTTTTAAACTCTTTCTTTTAACTCAAACTCTCTGTCTGTCTGTCTGCTATGGGTTGACGCCATTCCCCCTTATCCAATTGATCTAAAACTTGGCTCATAGTCGTGTCGTGACTACAGATTAATTTTGACGTAGTCACGCACAGTCACGCGTGATCACGCACAGTCATGGAGTGATATAAATGTCATTTCCCCTCATCCGATAAAACTCAAGCTTGATCCATACACTTGCTGGGAAAATATGACTTTTTCAGATTTTACGAAAATTTCGTTCTATAGTTTACTTTTTACGGCAAGTTGTTATATATTTCGGGATCAGCATTAAATTATTCTTTCAAAAAGCTATAAAACTTCAAAATCGAATAGAACTTCGCCAAGAAATAGCAAATGCCCCCGACCACTTTTGTGAAATTAATTAAAGCCATAAATTCTTTTTGGTCTCTGTACTTATAAGTACTCAGCTTTGAAGTATTCTTTTATTACCACGTTGCTAACCTATTGTGAGTTGAGACCGAAAATTTTTTTGATAAAAATTTGAAAACTGCTTTTACAAGTTTAAAAAATTTTCTTAAACAAAATTTATAAAATTGGACCTGATACCTTAAGATTTTGCTAAATACATGTCACAGATTAATTGTGTAAATTTTTAAGTACATCCTTATGCCAGAATTTTTTGACAAGGATTTTATTTTTCAGATTTCGAGAAAAATGGGATTTTAGAAAAATATTCTGTAAATGTACTCTTTCTAAGTATTTTGTATCAAAAATTCACCACTTTTCTACTTTTATATGTTATATTTTATCTTAATAGCCTAGGGTTTCGGAGCAAAATAATATGACCCCATTAAACCTTTTGTAATTGGGGTCACATATGACCCCAAGCTAATAAAAGACAATTTATTCAAAAAAAATCTAATATTTTGCAAGTTCTGTTCAATTTAGATGCGAAGCTTAAAATATAATAGCCAAATGTGTAGAACTTCCCCTCCTAAAATTTGGGATTAACAGGAGAACGCTAACCCATTATTTTCCAAGGCAAGCTTTGGATTTTAAGATATTTTTAAATAAAAATCACCGAAAACGAGTTTTTCTGATAAACTCGATGAAACCACTATTTAGATTTTAAGAAAAATAATTCGGTAAATTTTTTATTTATTTAACCCTTCAGTGCTCCTGGGATCAAAATAATCCATTGTAGTATATCTTTGGTGCAATTATCTGATTATTGCTCGCGAATATAAATTAAAACAACTTTTAACGAATTTTGTTATAAATTTATTTTATGTATAAAAACTATCGAAATTTTTCTAAATAAAATAAGAAGACCCACAAAGGACACAAAACTAATAAAAGAATATGAAATATAGAGTTAATATAATATTATAAAATTAAAGAAAAGCAATTGTTATTGCAAGTCGTACGTTATTACAGAAAACAATTTGAATCGCACACTTAATCATCCTTAAATACATAAAAATAAATAGAATTAATTTTATATTTCATATTCTTTTGAATAAATTGTCTTTTATTAGCTTTGACTTATTTGTGGCTCTTCTTATTTTATTTAGAAAAATATAGATTGTTTTTAGACATAAATTGGTTAAAAGTTGGTTTAATTTATATTCGCAAAGATATATCGCAATGGATTATTTTGATCCCAGGAGCACTGAAAGTTTAAACAAATAAAAATTTACCGAATTATTTTTCTTAAATTCTAAATATTGGTTTCATCGAGTTTAATAGAAAAACTAGTATTCGGTAATTTATATTTCAGAATATCTTAAAATCCAAAGTTGGCCTTGGCAAATAATGCGTTAACATTCTGGATTTATTCCAAATTTTAGGATTGGAAGGTCTACACATTTGGTTATTATATTTCCACCGTCGCATCTAAAATTTCAACAGCACTTACAAAATATTTGAATTTTTGAATAAATTGTCTTTTATTAGTTTGGGGTCATATGTGACCCCAATTACATAAGGGTTAATGTTGTCATATCATTTTTTTCCGACACCCTAGGCTAGTAAGATAAAATATAACATTTAAAAGTAGAAAAGTCATGAATTTTTGATAGAAAGTATTAAGAAAGAGTGCATTTACAGAATATTTTACTAAAATCCCATTTTTCTCAAATTGTAAAAAAAATTCTGGTATCAGGATGTACTTAAAAATTCACACACTTAATCTGTAATATGTATTTAAGAAAACCTTAAAGTTTTAGATCCAATTTTTAAAATTTTGTTTAAGAAAATTTTTTAAAACTTGAAAAAGGAGTTTTCAAAATTTTATCAAAAAAATTTTTAATATTCGGTCTCAATGCACAGTAGGTTATTAACGTGGTAATAAAACAATACTTCATATTTGAGCACTTATTAGTATAGAGACTAAAAGGAAATTATGGCTTTAATTAATTTCTCAAAGCTGAAAAAAATGCCATCAAATTTCATGAGGTTTTTTAGCACAAAATTGGTCTGGGGCATTTGCTATTTCTTGGCGAGGTTTTATTCGATTTTGAAGTCTTATAGCTTTTTGAAAGGATAAGTAAATACTAATCCCGAAAAAGGAAAAGGTAAGCTAAAAACGAAAGTTTCCTAAAATCTGAAAAAAAATCATATTTTCCTATATATACACACTTCAAATTTTCAAACGCGTTGAGGCACGACTAAATGTTTTTTGTTTAAATGGTGCGTGGTAAAGAAGAAGAAAGCATATATTTCAAAAATTCATAACTGCACTGTATTCTTAATCGGACCGGTTTCTGGCATTTCAGCCTTCATCAGCGATTTATTAAACATTGTGATAACTGTTATGTTTTTTAATTGAATAGATTGTTTCTATATGAAAATTTTTTCTACTTAGGGCGGCCGTGAGGTTTTGAACCATGAACCTTCACATACACTCGTACTTGCACTTTTTGGTCAGCGCTTTAACACACTCACCTAAAGTCAGGCCTACGAGGATCAAAACTTTGTATTCCTCAGTTTTGTTGCTATTCCCACATTACTAGGGGGTGAGACCGAGCACAAATTTTTCCCTCCATATAATGAAGGGCCACCCTTATGATCATGCACAGTCACGCAGTGATCTAAATGTCATTCACCCTCATCCGACCGATCTGAAACTTGATCGATAAAGTTGCTGTAAAGAAAGATTAACTTTGACATAGAGTGATTTAAAAACCCATTTTACCTTATCCGACCAATCTGAAACTTGGACGATAGACATGCTGTGAAAAAAGATTAACTTTGACGTAGTCACGCACAGTCACGGAGAGATTAAAGCCCCACTTCCCCTCATCCGTTGGATCTGAAACTTTGTACATAGAGTTGTTGAAGCCGAAGATTAATTTTAAGATAGTCACACACAGTCACGGAGATATTCAAAACGTAGGAAATTTATTTATTTGCAGCTACTTAGCAGGAATAGAATGTTTCCTTAAAATTTTACTCATTTTTGAATACATTTTTAAGAAAAGTAATAGTGATAGCAAACGGTAACAGTAACGGCAGAAGTTCACAATGAGAGAAAAGGAGACCATTTCTATTGAAAAATCAACAAAAAGTCATATGCTAAAGAAAACCAGTATTTTTGTTAAAAACCGAGCATATGCTATCGAAGACTAGATTTTTGAAAAAAAAGGTTTTTTTAGATTCATAGAAAAATTTATACATAGCCAATTTCTTTGGAATGCTCAATTTTCATCTCCTTCGAATCATTATGCAGAACAAACGTCTAGCTGCAGAATTTTGACTTTGAGGACAGAAAGGTCGAGAATTTTATCACTCAAAAGATGCTGGCTCCGATATCCCTGTAAAATATTGCGTTTAGAAGCAATTTAAAAAAAAACTGACCAAAAGACATAAATTTTTTGAAAACTGCCCCAAAAAGGATCCTGGCGGTAAATGAAATCGGTGGATTTGGAGCAAATTACTAATTCCTTATTTTCTCATTATTTGGAAAAAGTGCTACAGCCTAATATATACTCCTTTTTATACCCTATTCCACTATGTGGTTTGGGTATAATGACTTTGTGCTGCTGTTTGTAACAACCAAAAATATTTGACCTAGACCCATCTTTAATTATACCGATCGAATCAGAATCATTATCTGATTCGATTTAACGATGTCCGTCCGTCCGTCCGTCCGTCCGTCCGTCCGTCCGTCTGTGTGTCCATGTACAGCTTTTAATCAAACTGCAGGTCGCAAATATGAATATATTTTGACGAAATTTGGTATTTGATCTTTCATCGGCCATGAGATGAACGCTATTGAAATTGGTGAGAATCGGTCCATGTTCAGACCTCGCCCCCATACAAATGACCCCTATGAAATCAACATATATTGCCATAAGATCCAAATTATCATACAAATCTTAGTCAAATTGAGTTTTTATGTATATATTACATACATTAATCAGTAGTCCAAAAATGATCCCTATTGGACAACTCTTAGTCATAGGCCCCATATAGAGTTGCTTCCCTATCTTCACTTAAATCTATCAAAAAACAAAAATATTACACTGATTCTTCTCAAATTTTGTTTGTATATATTTTTGCAAAATGCAAGATATTTTACCAAACATGGTCAGGATCGGTCCATTTTTGGGCTTAGTCCCCATATAGATATAGTATCCGATATGATCTTTATCATATCTGCAGCCGAAAAAATTAATAAAAATCCCACTCAAATTTGGTTTATGCTTATTTTCTATATCCAGTTAGTTGGGCATGAGAGAAAGGGTCTCTAAACGCATGGTATAGGGTATTGTATAGTCGGTCTAGACCGACTATAATTTTCTTACTTGTAATTATTGATATACATTGGCGCTAGCACCGTCAAAATACATGAAATTGTTCAAACAAAGTTCTTTGGCTAATTTCTAACCACCTTCACCGAAACTCATGGTAAATAATATTTTTATAAAAATAAAATGTTTGTTTTCAAAAACTCATCTAAAGCTCAATATTAATCAAGCAACCACCTTTCATTATACCCTATACCACTATGTGGTTTGGGTATAATGACTTTGTGCTGCTGTTTGTAACAACCAAAAATATTTGACCTAGACCCATCTTTAATTATACCGATCGAATCAGAATCACTTTCTCAGTTGATTTAACAATGTCCGTCCGTCCGTCCGTCCGTCCGTCCGTCCGTCTGTGTGTCCATGTAAACCTTGTAATCAAACTGCAGGTCGCAAATATGAATATATTTGGATGAAATTTGGTATATAAGCTTTTATCGGCCATGGGATGAACGCTGTTGAAATTGGTGAGAATCGGTCCATGTTCAGACCTAGCCCCCATACAAATTACCCCTATGAAATCGACATAAATTGCCATAAGATCCAAATTGTCATATAGATCTTATTCAAATTGGGTTCGTATGCGTTAATTACATCCATTAATGAGTAGTCCAAAAATGATCCCTTTGGCCCATATAGAGCTGCTTCCCGATCTTCACTTAAATCTATTAAAAAACAAAAATATTGCACTGATTCTTCTCAAATTTTGTTTGTATATATTTTTGCAAAATAAAAGAAACTTTACCAAGCATGATCGGGATAGGTCCATTTTTGGACCTAGTCCCCATATAGATATATCATCCGATATGAATTTTTTCATATCTGCAGCCAAAAAAATTAATAAAAATCCCACTCAAATTTGGTTTTTGCTTATTTTCTATGTCCAGTTAGTTGGGCCTAAGAGATAGAGTTTCTAAACGCATGGTATAGGGTATCGTATAGTCGACCTAGACCGAGTATAATTTTCTTACTTGTTTTATTTCTGCTTCTGTGAGTGCTATCGTGAAGTTAATCACCCTCAGGTTTGTATTTTAAAATGTTTTTTTTTTTAATAGCTTAGAAAAATATTATCTTTCGAATTCAAGCAACTAACTGGAAAATATACGAACTCTTAAACCCTGCACAACTTACCACTTTACCGTGATTTTGCATTTGTGTAATTGGTCTTAAGCTTTAAGAATTATATATTCAAGCAAATTAAAAATACCTTACAGCAGTGTAAACATTATATGCTTAATTAAATAAATTCCCCTTGAGCCAAGTACATTTTCTAAAAAAAAAACACAACCAAAAATAAAAACTTATTTCATGGAATACATTTACAAATTGTCTTTATTACTCCTTTGTGTTTCAATCTAATTTACCACCCAGTATGCAAATACTTTCCGCATTTATTTAAAAAGCGCAATTGACCTTAAGATCCTGAACTATATTTGACACTTACAAAATACGGTGCATAAAAGTGGATGACATTAAGGTCATCAACATATATTTCCAGATTTTTCATAAAATTCTAAACCGTTTTCATAAAAGAAATAAAATTTTTACTGCAAATGTTGATTTAAAATTGGAAGAACTGGTATTGAGGACTGTACCAAGAAGTATTTAAAGAATTCTCTTCAAAAAATACCCATTGTAATAAACCGATTTGTTATAACGTCCTAAGCACTAATTAAAACGTAATTCACAGGAACTTAGGACTTTTTTTCAACCAATTCGAATGAAAATATTTCCATTTGTTTTTAACTTTATTGATGCTGTCCTTTGTTCGGCCAAATATCACTTTTCATTATACATATAATGGTAATTTGTTTTATGGCCATATATTAAACTCAACGAATTATTTTTTTTTTCTGATACGACATCGACAAATATTGTATACTGGGAAACTAAATAATTTTATGGTTTATTGTCGGTTGACTTTCGTTTTACGTTACAAATCTTTGGCTTTGCATTTGATTTCATTTTGAGATTGCAAAACTTGTATGTTTTCTTTATTTGCTTTTTGTTTTGTAAATTTTCTTTTGTATTCTGTTGTGTTTGTAATCGTTTATAAATAAATCTAAGTTTATCTAACAGAAAGTAAATTGAGTAATCATGTAGAAAAAATATTAAATGGCATATTATTGTTAAGTGGTTTCTTCTTTTATGGTTATTTTATGTTCTTTTATGTTGAAAACAAACATAGTGGATTGAATTTCAGATGGATATCAAAAACTTTAAAAAGAGCAAAATAACAGAGCCCTAAAATAGAATGCAAAATTATTTAAATTGCCCTATTAGTTGTAGGTGTAATATTAGCAAATCATTTTCACAAAAACATATTTCAAATTCTTCATAATATTCTTTAAAAGAATGAACTCATTGTTGAAAAGAATGGATTTGGGAAATTTTCTGACGAAAAACATCTTAGAATTCAAGACACATTCTAAACGAAAATTTTCAGAGAAATTTTATATAGGAAAAATTAAAATATTTTTGTTTCAGAACCTGAGACAATTTTTTACAAAAGAAACATCTCAAATGTTTAAACTTTTGTTTCAGAACCTGAAACAATGTTTTATAAATGAAACTTCTCAAATTTTTAAACTTTTTTTATCCGCAATATCTGAAATAAACTTCCATAAAAACAATATCTATGGAAACATTGTCAAAAATATTGAGAAATACTCTACAGAAAAAAATTCGGGAGGTTTCCAAAGAACAAATCTCTCTGAATTTGAAAAAAATTATATAAAAAAAAATATCTCTGACTCTGAGAAATTTGATATAAAGAGGTGTCACAGAGTGAGAAAATTTTATATTGAAAATATATCCCAGAATCTGAATGATTTTTCATAGAAGAGTTCTATGGAATAGATGCCTTAGAATCTGAAAAATTTTCTGTGGCAAATCTTATCAGAATTTCAAAAATTTGCTATAGAAAACAAATGTCTCAGAATCGGAGAAATTTTCTATGGAAAAAATGTCTCAGAATCTCAAAAATTTCTTATAGAAAACATATGTCTCAGAATCGGAGAAATATTCTATGGAAAAAATGTCTCAGAATCTGAAAAGTATTCTATAAAAAATATATCTCAGTGTCTGAAAAATTGTCTACACAAAAAAATCTGAGAATCTGAAAAATTTTTAAATTAAAAATGACTCAAAATCTGACAAATTTTACAGAAAAACAAGTAAGAGAACCCTATACCATGCGTTTAGAGACCCTATCTCTAAAACCCAACTAACTGGATATAGAAAATAAGCTTAAACAAAATTTGAGTGGGATTTTTATTAATTTTTTTGGCTGCAGATATGAAAAAGTTCATATCGGATGCTATATTGTATGGGGACTAGGCACAAAAATTTACCGATCCTGGCCATGTTTGGTAAAGTGTCTTGTATTTTGCAAAAATATATACAAACAAAATTTGAGAAGAATCAATGCAATATTATTGTTTTTTGACAGATTTAAGAGAAGATCGAGAAGAAGATCTATATGGGATCTATGACTATGAGTTGTCCCATAGGGATCATTTTTGGACTGCTCATTAATGGATGTAATAAACACATGTAAACCCAATTTGACTGCGATCTATATGACAATTTGGATCTTATGGCAATTTATGTCAATTTCATAGGGGTCATTTGTATGGGGGCTAGGTCTGAATATGGACCGATTCTCACTGATTTCAATAGCGTTCATTCTGTGGCCAATAGAAGCTTATACACCAAATTTCATCAAAATATATTCATATTTGCGACCTGCAGTTTGATTACAAGGTTTACGTGGACATATAGACGGACGGACGGAATCCTTAAATCGAATCAGTTAGTGATTCTGATTCGATCGGTATAATAAAAGATGGGTCTAGGTCAAATATTTTTGGTAGTTACAAACAGCAGCACAAAGTCATTATTCCCAAACCACATAGTGGTATAGGGTACAATGAGAGCATGAAAGAAATATTCTATCAAAAAAAATATGCCAGAATCTGAAAAATTTTCTATAGTGAAAACGTTTCAGAGTCTGAAACATTTCCATATGGAAGAAATTTCTACATAAAAAACATTTCAAGGACTGGAAAATTTTCTTTAGAAACAATATCTCGGAAGATATACAATATAAAGAACAAGTAAGAAAATTATATTCGGTCTTGACCGACTATACGATACCCTATACCATGCGTTTAGAGACCCTATCTCTCAGGCCCAACTAAACCAAATTTGAGTGGGATTTTTATTAATTTTTTCGGTTGCAGATATGAAAAAGTTCACATCGGATGCTATATCTATATGGGGACTATGCCCAAAAATGGACCGATCCTGACCATGTTTGGTAAAGTCTCTTGTATTTTGCAAAAATATATATAAACAAAATTTGAGAAGAATCAGTGCAATATTTTTGTTTTTTGATAGATTTAAGTGAAGATCGGGAAGCAGCTCTATATGGGGCCTATGACTATGAGTTGTCCAAAAGGGATAATTTGGACTACTGATTAATGGATGTAATATATACATACAAACCCAATTTGACTAAGATTTGTATGATAATTTGGATCTTGTGGCAATATATGTTGATTTCATAGGGGTCATTTGTATGGGGGATAGGTCTGAACATGGACCGATTCTCACGAATTTCAATAGCGTTCATCCCATGGCCGATGAAAGATTAAATACCAAATTTTGTCAAAATATATTCATATTTGCGACCTGCAGTTTGATTACAAGCTTTACATGGACACACAGACGGACGGACGGACGGACGGACGGACATTGTTAAATCAACTCAAGAAGTTATTCTGATTCGATCGGTATAATTAAAGATGGGTCTAGGTCAAATAATTTTGGTTGTTACAAACAGCAGCACAAAGTCATTATACCCAAACCACATAGTGGTATAGGGTATACAAATTGTCTCAGTATCTTTGAAAATTTCTATAGAATAAATGTTTCAGAATATGAGATACTTTCTATAGAGAAAATTTCGCAAAATCTAGAAATTTTTCTAAAGAAAAAATTTAAAACTTTTATATAAAACAAGTCTAAGGATCTGAGAAATTTTCTATAAAAAATTGCACTGAACCTTAAAAATTATTCTATAGAGAAAATTTCTTAGAAGCTGTGGAAATTTTTATACACAAAAAGTCTCAGTATCAGAAAATTATATATTTAAACATGTCTCTCCGAATCTGAATATTTGTCTAAAGAAAAAATGTCTTAGAATCTGAAAAATTTTCTACTGAAAAAACTCTCAGAATCTGAGAAGTTTTCAAAAAAAAAAATGCCTACGAATCTGATATAGAAAGAATGTCTGGGAATGTGAAAGAGGGCAAATAGCCCATTAAATGACAATAATAATTTCTCTAAAAAAAAAAAAATTTGCAACATAAGAAGTTTTATTTCGAAAAACAATCTAATTGTTGGCAAAGTTTACATATAAAAATATAACACAATTTGCGAAACTGTTTATAGGTCAAGAATTTGAGAAATTGTTCTTAGGCAAAATGTCTCAGAATATGAGAAATTTTTAAAAGGATAGTTTTTGCATATATTTTAAATAACTTTATCTAAACAATCTGACTAGTTTTTTATAGGAAAATTATTTGATATTTATATAAATTTTATATAGAAAAGCGATTTTGAATCTGAGAAATTTTCTGCAGAAAAATGTTGTAGAATTTCAGAATTTATATAGTTTATATAAAAAATGTGTCTTTGAATCTGAGAACTCTTCTAAACGAACACTAGAAAAATATCGCATTATTGGAATAAATTCTGTTGAAAATATATAAGCATTTTTTAGGAAAAGAATCAGAGAAATTATTCTTAAAGAAATGTCTGAGAATCTCAGAAATTTTATATAAAAAAATATCAGAATGTGAGAAATTTTCCACTGAAAAAATTTCCCATAACCTGAAAAATAATCTAAAAAAAATTATCACAGAGTCTGCGAACTATTCTACAGTAAAAATTGTACTTAAAAATTGTACTGAAAATTTGTTTTTAGAAACAAAGTCGCGGAATGTGAGAAATTTTGTGTAAAATTTTCTACAAAGAAAAATTGTCTCAGGATCTGAGAAAATTTCTATCGAATAAATGTTTCAGAATCTGAGAAATTTTCCATACTAATAATATTTCATATTCTGGGAAATTTTCTATAGAGAAAATCTGAAAAATTTTCTAAAGAAAAAGCGTCACACAATCTGAAAAATATTATATAAGAAAAGCACAAGGATCTGATTAATATTCTACAGAAGAAACCTTCCCAGAAGCAGAGAAATTTTCTCTACACAAAATGTCTTAGAATCGTAGAAATTGTCCGTTATAAAGTGTTTCAGAATCTGAATATTTTTCTATAGAAAAAATTTCTCAAAATCTGAGAAATTTTCCGAAGAAAAAGTCTCTCAGAATTTAAGAAATTTGCAACAGAAAAAATGTCTAAGAATCTGAGAAATTTGGTGTAGAAAAATGTCAGAGAATGTCAGAAATTTTTTATAGAAATAATGTCTCTGAATCAGCAAAAGCGAAATACCCCAGGGAAAATATCCCATTAACTGAAAAAATATTCTAAAGACAAATTGTTGCGGAATCTGATAAATTTTCTAAAACAAAAAGATTTTAAGTGCTAAAAAGTCCTATCGAAACAACATTTAAATATTGGAGAAGTTTTTATACAAAAATAAATCAGAATTTGCGAAGCTGTGTATATAGGAAAGACATTATTCTTAAGGAAAAAGGCATCAGAATCTGAGAAATTCTAAAAATAATAATTTTTATAAATTTTTGAAATTTTCTTTAAGAGCCATCTATCAAGAATCTGACTAATTTCATAGTAAAGTGTTTTTGGCTCTGAGAAATTTATATAGAGAAAAGGTTCTAGAATTTCAGAATTTATATAGTTTTATATAAAAATATGTCAGAATCTGTAAACTGTTCTAAAGAAAAAAATATCGCGATATTGCATAAATTTTTTTTAGAAAAAATCAAAATTTATTAAATTATTTATAGGAAAATAATCTTAAGAAATTGTTTCAGAATCTGAGAAACTTTATAGGAAACAATGTCGGTATGTGAGTAATTTTTTATCGAAAAAATTCTATAAGAAAATCGTCTCAAAATCTGAAAAATTTTCTTCATAAAGAACGTTTCAAAATCTGAAAAATGTTCTTTAGAAAGAATGTCTCAAAATGTGAAAATTTTTTTTTTTATGCTTAAATTTGACAAATATTGACAAAAGAATAAAGTATTTATTTAAAAACAGAAAAAAAATAAGTTATAAATAAGTTATAATAATTCAAAAAACTTTGCATAATAAATTTCAGATCTATACAGTGTAGGTGTGTTTGATGATCAAGCATGAATTATTTAAGTACTGTATTATTGTAGCAGCTGAGCCAAATCAAAGGCATTTTAGTAAAATGTGTTTTACCTTCTCCTTTTATTTTCTTTTTATTATAACCTTTGGTAAAGTACACACATGCTTAATTAAAGATCGAACACAAATAAATAAATCAAAAAGTTTTTCATATAATCAAAATTTTATTCCAAATTATTTGGAAATAAAAGTTACAAAAAAAACCTTACTAAGTTTAAAATAGCTTCTTCGTCGTAAGTTAGTTCTATTTCCAATTACCCAGAACTTACGATTGACACTAATAATAACTACGGGTAAGATTGAATTTTCCATTGCACTAATTTAATTCTGATATTTTTTGAAGTAACTTTAATAGATGTTCCGACTCCTTACTGCTAAATACAAATTTTAATGGTTCAATTTCCATAGCAACTTAGTTAAAGCTGTGTATAGGAGCTGTGCATAGTTTTGAAAAAAAAGTTCGTATCGAAACTTTTGATAATTTATATTAAAAGGTAATGTTCCTATATAATTGCTACACAGTGTGATTTTAATAAAGTATTTTATAATATATTTAGGATTCATGAATGAAACAAATGACCGAAAGATTTAATTGATAAAGACGAACTTTAATGATCTCCACCTATTAAGTTTCGTTCATCACTTAAATTGTTACGAAGTTTTAATTTTTAACTAATATACAACAACAAATAGCAAAAAAAAATGTAATATACAGCATTTGTTGCAAAACAATTAAAAAAAGAGAAGAAAAGTGCAGAAGTTATAAAACAAAAGTGATTTTTTTTAATTCTTTTCTAAAGTGATTTTTTTATATAGAATTATTAAGATTTATTAAGATTTATTAACTTCCATCAACATGACACCAATTAATGTACATTAGCTGGGATCATCATATGTGACGTGATCAAATCATCATTATTAAGGTAATTGTACAAATGAATATAGTTGAAATATACCAACAACTAAAGAAGAGATTCAATTATTAAAGTGCTTTTTTTTTTGCTTTTTTTTTTGCTTTTATGAATGACATTAAAAATCAACCAAATATTATTGCTATAACAAAATAATTGAAGTTCAATGAAAACATACGAGGGCAGATCAATAAGTCCGTGACTTTTCGAACTTCCCTCGTAGTTATATGAAACACAACACTGCTCCCATCAAGTACAACCTGTTAATAGACTACTGTAAAATTGTGAGTTGCGTCATTTACTCTGCGTTTAACAGCTGTATAAACATACAACCTCGTGTTTTTTTTTTTTTTTTTATGGAAAAAAGTGAATTTCGAGTGCTCACTAAACATTATTTTTTGGGAAAAAAAATTGTCAATCGAACCAAGGAAAAGCTTGATAAATAATTTCGGGACTCTCCACCATCGATTTCAATGGTAAAAAAGGGTTTACTGACCTTTGTTGTGGTCGCACAAACACAAATGACGCTGAACGTTCAATTGAGGTCAATACAGCCGAAAATTCGAAAAAATCCACGATATGGTGCTGGTCGATCGAAAGGTAAAAGTGATTGAGATTGTTGATGACATAGGTATTTCACATGGCAGTGTGGTTTCGATTTTATATGATCAGTTGGGTTTAAGGAAGCTGTCTGCAAGATGGGCGCCGCATTTGCTCTCCATTGACCATAAACGTAATCGTGTGACAACTTCAAAGGATTGTTTGTTGGGCTACGAATTCTCCCAGTCACTATTTCCTATTTCCAAACCTAAAGAAATGGCTCTGTGGAAAGAGATTTAGCTCCAAATGAAAATATTGATCACACAAAAATGCCTATTTTATGGACCTCGAAAAATCCTATTTTTTGGAAGGGATACAAAAATTGCAGAAACGTTGGACTAAGTGTATTGAGCTAAAAAGAGATTATGTTGAAAAATTATTTTTTTTTTTTTGCAAAAAAAACTGTGTTTCATTCTAAAAGTCACGGACTTATTGTTGCGCCCTCGTAAGAACACGCAAAATGAATTTGCATTTGATTATATACTTAGCTTTAATACCCTATAGCTTATGACTCATAAATACTTTTATTAAAATCAAAAATCATTAATTTGTTTCAAATTATGTTATAAATCAAAAAAACAAATTTTATATCAATGTTTCTTTTATTGACTTTCTTCTAAATAATTTTAAAATGAAACATGAATTTAGCTTACTCTAATCAAGTATATTAACAGTAAAATGATTTGCTAAATCCTTAAATAAAATGTAAAATAATCTTTTCTGTAACAATTTTCTTTTATAGGGATGATTATTAAAAATCTGAGCGGCATAATCGTCGCAGACGTATTGACTGTAGAGTCAATTGGGCGGGAATAATCCACTCCTGGTTAAAACATCTCACCATAATGATATACATTTTTCTTGATAATAAAAGTTTGAAGTTTTTATAGCTCCTAGGTAATTTATCAAGATGGCATGAAGAACTTTTTTTTTGATGCGCGATCTCTGACAGACATTCCAAAAATCCACGCCTTAGCCGACAGAGCTGGCCGATGAAATATCCAACATGTAAAATTTTCTATAGAAGAAACGCCGTACAACCTGAAAAATATTATATAAAAAAAATATCTAAGACTCTGAGAAATTTTCTAAAAAAAAAATGTCGTAGAATCGGAAAAATTTTCTTTAAAAAAATATCTTAGAATCTGAAAAATTTTCAATAGAGAAAATATTTCAAAATTTAAGAAATTTGATGTAGAAAAAACCTGAGAAACTTTCTATAGAAAAAATGTTTAAAAAAATGACTTAAAAAATTAAAATAGAAAAAATGTCAAAGAACTTGAGAAATTTGGTATAGAAAAAGTATCACAAAATGTGAGAAATTTTGCTATAGAAAAAAGTCTCAGAATCTCATAATTTTTCTAAAGGAATAATAACCCATGAGGTAATAAAATATTTTATAGAGAAATTGCTTCGGAATCTGATAAATATTCTGAAGGAAAAATGTCTTAGAGTCTAGAAACTTTTCCTTAAAAAAATAAAAAAATTAAATATCGGCGAAGTTTTTATAAAAAAATAATCGTATATCGGAATTTTCGAAATTGTCCATCCAAAAAGAATCTGAGAAATCATTCTTAAAGTAAAATATATCAGAATCTGAGAAATTTTCAATAAGAAAAATTTTTTAATTTTTTTTTTTTAAATTTCTTTAAGATTGTTCTTAATCTGAAAAATCTGACTAATTCTGTATAGGAAAATTGTTTAATAATCGGACAAAATTTTATATGGAAATATTTTTGAATCTGAGTTATTCTCTATAGTAAAATAGAGTTGCAGAATTTATATAGTTTTTATGAAAATCTAGTCTTACAATATGAAAGTTTATCTAAAAAAAAAAATATTATAATGTATAGGAAGTGTTCTGTAGAAGAAATATCACAATATTGAGGAAATTTCTATAGAAATATTATCAGAATTTTAGAAATTGTCTATAGAAAAATAGTCTGAGAAATTATTCTTAAAGAAAACTGTGTCAGAATCTTAGCCGTTCTGATTAAATTTCTATAGGAATGACATATCCAGATCTGACTGATTGTGTATAAGCAAAATGCCTGAGAATCGGGGAAGTTTTCTACAAAAAAGTGAAATCTTCGAAAGATAAATGTGTCAGAATATACTCCTCATATAGAAAAAATATCTTAGAATCTGAGAATTATCTAAAAAGAAATAATAGAAGAAATACTTGAGAAAAGATCACAATTTCATCAACAATTGGTACGCAAAACCGACATCTTCAGCCAGAATGATAAATTACACCTCTACGCAACGCATGAAAATAAAAATTAATACAGCTACAAATTTTATAGAAAAAAATAATAAATATCAGCAATAAACAATTTTCAAAAGACAATCTGGTTAAAATAAGAAAAATATTAACCAAGAATAACTACCCATTTTCTTTAATAAAAAAAACTTAAATGGCCAAGAGACGAAACATACGGAACAAAACCAAGACAAAACTTTTTACAGTGTACCTTACATTCCCAAACTAACAGAAACAAAAACCATAATACACATGTTCAACGATGAAAAAGCAACAATAGCTCACAAATCAAACCAAACACTAAAGCAAATTTTTACACGTAATAAAACTAAACAAGACATCCTTAATATTGACAATGTTGTATATGAAATTATATACATGGAAACGAGAGGGAGAGGTGCAACAGATTTTAGTTGAAACAGCAAAAAGGATATTAGGGACAAGAATTGCTGAACTTAAGGCGAACATAAACAAACAGAGAGAAACCACAGTACTCGCTCACCATATGGCTAATTTTGACGAAATAAAAATACTTGATAAGGAGAGGTGAATAAATGAACGATATACATTAGAAAGTTTACGCATACAACAGCGATTAGAATATGCCATGAACACAAGAGAGGATAAAGATAACACAAAGCTACAATATTCGGTTGTAATTACTTAGTAAAATAGTTAAAGTTCTGTGATACTAGCGTTAAGATCAATTTTTGATAAATGTACTGTGTTGTCATCATTTATTTATTTTATTTATTTATTTATTAAAAATTTCTTTGTCGTCCAGTTTTTTTAGATAAGTAAGTGACTACAATTAAAAGGATGTAATATAGAATCGTAAGTTAATCAGGGATACTAATATTAATGTTCCTTTTTTAAAAATATTTTTATAAAATTTGCTTTATGTTTACTTTATTTTTTGTCGCCAGAATTTAAATAAAAATGTACACTCCTGAAGAAGTGTGAAAAAAGCAGACGAAACGTTGAGTGAAAAATGAAATTAAATTGATATTTTTATTTAGTGGAAGTTCCAAAGATGTTGCGATTTGCATGGTAAAAATTCTTGCCAACCAGAAGGAAGGCCTAAAAATCGTCCACATTAATGCACAGAGCTTATTGAATAAAATTGATTAATTCAGACTTATTTTCGAAAACTCTAATGTTGATATAGTTTGTGTCACTGAAACTTGGCTTTCTGACTCATTGCCGGATAGTCTTATATGTTTAAGCGGGTATAGAGTGTTCAGATTTAACAGAAAATCAGGAGGCGGAGGTGGCTAAAGACATTTACCATGCCATACAATGATGTTGCAATTTTAGGTGATTTTAACTCTAACATTCTTGTGGAATCATCTCTTAAGGATAACATGGTATCTCTAGGACTTACTCCAATAAATACAACTATTCCCACACACTACACAAACACATGCAGTACACTACTCGATCATATATACGTAGGAGACATGTCAAAAGTCAATCTATACGACCAAATTTCTGCAGCGTGCTTCTCTAAACACGATTTAATCTTTACAACATATGAATTTCTTCTTCAACGTGAGGATCAGTATTACTCTTTTCGAGATTTTAGTAACTTAAATTACAACGTATTGTATGCGAATCTCTCACAAATCAATTGGAGTAGCATTTACTTTATGACCTCGGTTGACAAACAATTGTCTTTTCTAGAACACAATGTAATACAATTATATGATGAAACTGTCCCTTTGAAAACAAAAATAATTACGGCGAGAAATAAACCTTGGTTCACCTCCAGTATTCGACAATCAATTGAACGTAGGGATTTAGCTTATTCCAGGTGGAAACGTTTTAGAACATTACAACTTAAGACTGAGTTTCGTTCTGCTAGAAAAGACGTTAATACTCAAATAAGAAATGCAAAATCAGTTTTTTTCTCAAGACGATTTATTTCCGCTATTGATTCTAAACAAACTTGGAAGACTATTCGAGAAATAGGAATTGGTAATGTTGAAAAGAATAATAATTGCCCTATTGATGCTAATGAACTCAATAGGATTTTTACGGATATACCAACAATACCAACAAATAACCACATCTACAACAACAATACATTTGTCAACAGTAGCAACTCCTTTTCTGAAGACAATATGTTCGAGTTTTCTTGCGTCAGCCAATCTGAGGTTCTTACTAGCTTCTTGACAGTTAAGTCCAACGCTATTGGATTTGATAACATACACCCAAAATTCGTTAAAATTTTGTTACCATCTCTTTTACCATTTTTTACTCATTTTTTGAACACCATCATTACATCAAGCTGCTTTCCAATGAAATGGAAGCACGCAAAAGTTATTCCACTTCCAAAGTCTACTACAGAATATCGTCCGATTGCGATACTATGCTTCCTTTCAAAAGTTCTAGAAAAGCTTCTGCACTCACAAATAAGTGCATACGTACACAGAAATTGTCTTATTAGTGATATGCAATCTGGTTTCCGTCCCAATCATAGCTGTGTGACTGCCTTGGCTGATGTGTCAGAAAATATAAGACGTGTGTTAGACTGCGGAAAAGTAACCTTTTTGGTGCTTCTTGATCATTCAAAAGCCTTCGATACTGTAAACCACTCCACACTATGTATGAAGCTGAACCGTTTTTTCAATTTTGCGCCAACATCAACACATTTAATTTCATCATACCTTACAAACCGTACTCAATCAGTGTTCGTTAACAATACATCATCGAATCCGGTGTCACTTATAAATGACTTGCCGCAACAAATATCCCATTCCAGCGTACATATGTATGCGGATGATGTACAGTTGTACGTAAGTGGCTCAGTTAATTCAATCAACGCAAGCGTGGGAAAACTCAACCAAGATCTGGACACCATATATCGTTGGGCTACTGCTAATGGCTTATGTCTGAATCCTAAAAAATCAAAATGTTTGGTGATACACAAAGGAACCATAACCCCGCATATCGAACCTGAAATCCTTATAAATGGTCAGAAAATTGAAATTGTACAATCAGCGAAAAATCTTGGATTAGTCTTCAACAAAAATTTAACCTGGTCTGATCATATAAATTCACAGGTATGTCAAACTTATGTGAAATTAAGAACGCTTTGGGCAACGCAGGTATTTATACCTTTAAGAGTCAGGATACTTCTGGCGAAGACCTATTTTATTCCGGGACTTACCTATGGTTGTGAACTCTTTTCTAGTTGCGACTCTATAAGCAGAAATAAGCTTGATGTTTTGTATAATAACATCATTAGGTATGTTTACGGGTTAAGAAAATACGACCATGTGTCTGCTTTCGCAAAAAGCCTATATGGGGTATCTTTCGAAAACTTGCTTAAGATAAGGGTACTAATACTCATACATAAAGTTATTTATACAAAAAACGCGCAATATATGTATGCCAAAATTCAGTTTACAAGATCGAATAGGGGCAAACTAATCATCATACCAAGACATCGACATTTAGTTTCGGAATGGCAGTTCTTTATCCATGCCGCTCGTCTTTGGAATACAATTCCACATGAACAACAGCTTAATAGCAATGCAATGCATTTTAAAACTTTTTTGTTTAATTTTTTCACTTAACCATTTTCCATAGATTATGTGATACATATATGTAATTTTTTAATTTTATTTTTTTTTTATTTTTTATTTTTATATTTTTTGTATCTATGCTATTTCTGTTCGTAAATAATTATACTTACTTTTTATATAAACTTTATTATTATTACTACTATACATATAAAATTTTTGAGATTGTTGATCCCTTATCCACATATAATCCTGTACTATAATTAAAAGACTTGGTCTTGTTGTACCGGATATCAATAAATAAATAAATAAATAAATAAATAAAATAAATAAATGTGACCATTATTAGCCCGCAAGAAACTCCTTTTTACAACAATAATTCTACATTTAATGGTCACAAAAGAAAAATTTCATAAAAAGGAATAATTTAGAATCAGAGCAATTTTATATACAAAAAATATTGCAGTATCAGAAAGAGAAAATTTTTCTATTAGAAAAATGTTTCAGAATTTGACCAGTTTTCTGGACAACTGTTTTGGATAAATATTTTCTCACAATATTTGAGAAATTTTCAATAGCAGTAATGTCCGAATAACTCACTTAAATTGAATTAAGTTAATGTATGGTTTAATAAATGGTCAATAACCATGTCCATAACATTGAGTTCAGTGTTATTGCAACGCATGTGTGTGTGTATATTTGTTGTTTAAACTCCATGTGTACAAACATTGCCAAAACAAAATATAAACAATGGTTGAAAACTTTGATTACTGCATTATGCTATAATATGAAAGTCCTTTAAAAAAGTATAGACAATGCGTAAAAATTTTCATAAGTTTTACATTTTGTTTTAAAACAAAACTTTAAAAAAGAAAGAAATTACACAAGTTGAAAGTTTTCCACAATTTTGTCATATTCCGTTATTATTTTATTCCTTAAGTTTTAATGGAAAAGTATTATAAAACCAACAATATAAGAAATCCGTTTAAAGGAGATATTATTAAATAAAAGAAATAACAAATAAACAAACAACAATATATACTTTTGTTATTGTATTTAGCTTTTGTAACAGAAGGACCTTAAAATATGGTAGGTTATTGTATTTGGGAAAAGATTCATTAGGGTGGCTCGTATATTTTTAAAGTGATGTTTTCTTATAAGAGTGTATATTTCAGACTTTGTTCTAGTGAAAAATTATTCCAAATTGTTACCAAAGTAATTCCTCAAAATGGACAAAATATAAATATTTATTGGTAATTGTAATATTTGTAGAAATATCTCTTAAAAAAAACCAGTATAAATCTCTGCATATGTAGATAATTGAATGTTCTTTTTTTAATTTTCACAAATTTATGAAATTTCCTTTTATGTTTATTTCATGTAGTGACATTGTACGTTTCTTGATTTTATGAAAAATATTCCTAACATTAATAAGTATCTTGGGCAACATATATAAATCTATTTTTAAAAATATTAAATAGTCGTTTCAAGGAAACGCATTTTCTTTCATTTGCATTTAAAAGTATCCAGATTTATTCAAATTATTACATTCATGTAATCAAATCCATTGATTTTGCGTCTTTTCATTAACTTTCAAATTTAAATATTTGTTTTAAATATTCAATATTTTCAATAACAGATTTTGAAAAAAAAATACAAAAATAGTTGTGTTCAGTTTGATATGACATTACCCACATTGGTTAATATAAATGTCTACTTGCTGTTTCTTTGTGTGGTTAAAGTTTGTATTTTTTTCTTTTGAAACTGTTAAAATCCCAACGCATTTAACTATGTAAATGGCATTTAAACAGGGTACTTATGCAGTTGCCACAAAATGTCAGAAGATCTTTTCTAAACACTCTACTAATAAAATGTAGGTATACTTAGTTTAAAGAACTATATGCTGCAATATTTGTAAAAAAAACAGGAATATTAATAATCCTCTGAGGCATATGATTAATATTTAATTTTTATCAAATTATAATATAACAAAAGGGAACAAGGTTTTTGTTGATTACGAACTGACTATTATTTTTAAGGTTATTTGGGACGCTGAATCCAAATCTGCACTTGGTTTTTTTCCCATCAACTCGACTTTTCGCGATAAACCGTTATTTCCAAAATTAATGCACTTCCAGTTATTCCAATATATGAAGTGGAAGTGCCTAAATTTTGAACATAACGCTATATGACGAAAATTCGAGGTGATAGTAAAAACCCAAGTGTAGATTTGAAATCAGCAACCTCAAATAGGTAAAAAATTGGCACAAACTTCCCATCACGACAAAAAAAAGTTCAATTTTGTTCCTATGTGCAATAATTGGTATAGCAAATATTTTTCAAGCACCAATTCCTTTTTCAAAAAAAATAAAAATAAAATGCTTTTCATCATGGATACGTTACAAGAAAACGCTACTCAAATTGAAACGACGCACCGTGGTGCCCTTAGAACAAATGAGGTTGCAAAAATCTAAAATTTCGTTTGCGCTTACAATATTTTTAATAAACTTATCTTATAGGAAATTATTCAGAGATTACAAACTTCCTACATTCAATAAAATCAGATTTTTCGCTTAGAATATATGGTAACCCTTCAAAGTTCACCGATATTAAATTTAAAACAAACACATAATTTTTAGGCAATTTGTTCCAGTTTCAGATGGAAGATAAAAAAAACAAGCTAAATAATCGTAATTTTGTTATTCGTTCTGTTGGTTTATTCAGTATATTATGGAAAAATTATTTTCTGTTTATTTTGTGATTCTCCAGGCAAATCGCTATTTACCAACTATATATTTTTTACTTTTTATACCCTATACCACTATGTGGTTTGGGTATAATGACTTTGTGCTGCTGTTTGTAACAACCAAAAATATTTGATCTAGACCCATCTTTAATCATACCGATCGAATCAGAATCACTTTCTGAGTTGATTTAAAAATGTCCGTCCGTCTGTGTGTCAATGGATAAACCTTATAATCAAACTGCAGGTCGCAAATATGAATATATTTTGATGAGATTTGGTACATAAGCTTTTGTCGGCCATGGGATGAACGCTGTTGAAATTGGTGAGAATCGGTGCATGTTCAGTCCTAGCCCCCATACAAATTACTCCTATGAAATCGACATAAATTGTCATAAGATCCAAACTGTCACATAGATCTTACTCAAATTGGGTTTATATGCGTTCATTACATCCATTAATGAGTAGTCCAAAAATGATCCCTTTGACCCCGTATAGAGCTGCTTCCCGATCTTCACTTAAATCTATCAAAAAACAAAAAATATTGCACTGATTCTTCTCAAATTTTGTTTGTTTATATTTTTGCAAAATACAGGAGACTTTACTAAACATGGTCAGGATCGGTCCATTTTTGGGCCTAGTCCCCATATAGATATAGCATCCGATATGAACTTTTTCATATCTGCAGCCGAAAAAATTAATAAAAATCCCACTCAAATTTGGTTTATGCTTATTTTCTATATCCAGTTAGTTGGGCCTGAGAGATAGTGTCTCTAAACGCATGGTATAGGGTATCGTACAGTCGGTCTAGACCGACTATAATTTTCTTACTTGTTTTAACTTTGATGGAAAATAAAAAAATTTATAATTTTTTAATTCTGCCATATTCTCCAAATATGTTCTTTGATAATCCCTTTACCTAATTTAGCAAAGTTCAGCTGCTCCCTGTTGCTCCTTCAGACTGCTAGAGATGAAAATGTAAAAAAAGATATTGTTCTAAGCGCCCCGGTAGGTGGGTAGGTAGCGTGCTCGTCTTACATGCGGGGGTCGTGGGTTCGATTCCCACCAGAGGCTTTGGTCTGTCGCTGCAAAATCTAGCCAAATGGTCTTTGTCACCCGGCTTATCGCTGGACTCAAATTAGAATACGAATTTACTTTGCATTGTAATTAATATAAATAAAAAAATAAAATAAAAGATATTGTTACAGAAATTGTTGGGCGTGCAATTTGTATTCGCAATGCTTCAGGTAAATTGAGGAACTTTGTTGTTCCTGAAATTAAGACTTTAATTCGCTTCCTCGAAGGGACTGAAATTCCATTTAGAGAAAATCTAAAATAACTTAATATATCATTTAGTAACCTTTCGAAGTTTAATAAGCATGTAAGGCAAGTAGTTAAAAACATATAAAATTATTGGCACGTTTTCTAAAATTTTACATAATAAAGATTTGCCAATAAAAACAAAATTGTTGTTAAACAAAACCAGCATTAGGCCTGTTTTTTATATGGATACCCAATTTGGTTTAATGTATCACCGACAATTGTTAAAGACTTGGAAATTTTAGAGCGTAAAGTTTTAAGGTGCTGTATTGGGAAATATTTTGAATCTTTCTCCAAATGTTTTTTGAATTTCTTTATTTATAATGAATCAAATATTACACCCATTGGCCATTATGTCAGTGATATTTTAAAGAGGTTTATACTAGGAATATATAATCATGAAAACAAATTTGTTAAAGATATTTTTAATTCTCAACGAGACTTTAACTGGACAAATATTAACTATTTGTCTCCTATTGGTCACATGAATGAAGAATGTATTCGCTCTGAGTTATCTGTTACTTTATGCCCAATTTTTATAGAAAAAGTACTCCTGGTACTCATAGGAATTGAACTTACCCTTTCTAAATTTATTTTTAGTTGTGCGTTTGTTTGGGTTTTTTTTTTAAAATTAGTATGTAATGTTACGTTTAAGTTAGTTTTAAGTTTATTTTATGAGATACACTCTCCTTCCATAAAAGCCCCAGGAGCAAGGGCGTTGATATTAAAATAGTTTGTTATATAATTTTCACTATATACTGAAAGCATGGCTGGAATTCCACAAATATTGTATTTAAGATATTACACTATAGTCTTAAGTTATCTTTTATTATTGTTGCTGTATCATTATATTATAGAAAAAAAATAGACTCAATAAACTTGAACTATAACTTTAACTTTTTGGGCGTACATCGCCGGTATATGCAAGTATAGATACAGAATGCACAAATGAACTATTCACCTAGATTCGCACGTATGCACTTTTAATCATCAGTAGGTAGCGTGCTCGCCTATCATGCGAGGGGTCGTGGGTTCGATTCCCACCAGAGGCTTTGGTCTGTCGCTGCAAAAAAAAAAAAAAAAAAATGAACACTACTCCCTCTTTCCTCCTTAACCTATTTTCCTGAGATCATCACAATGCACTGCATCTGTAGGGGGCATCACCTGAGTGTTGATTAATTAAAAAAAAAAAAAAAATATTGTTACAATATTGAGTTATTGTTGCCACAGGTAACTCGACTTAAATCTCATGTGTAGACTGGTTACAGGTACAGTTTTAGACGTGGGAGCATAACCCTTTCAGAAACCTGTAAACATTCAAAAACATATTGATAAGAATAAGCACGCAGTGCTGAAAATACAATAAAGATATTGACCAGATCATGGTTGAGAGAAAAAATGCGTTTTTCACAGAAAATTGGACTAAAATTTGCCTACTTCAGGGTTAGGAATGATTTTGATGTTTTAAATTGTTTCAAAAACTGCACCACTTACGGCCGAAACGTATCCAATAAAGAAATTGACGCCGACAGTCCATAAACAAATTTTATAAAAAATATGGATACTCGAACACGCTAAAAGCATCAAGGATAAGGCAAAATGAGGACTCCTATAATATGATGGCAGCATTTTCTGATTCACTTATTTCTTCCCTGCTGCATGTTAAGTCACGTTAAGAGTTAGAATGCAATAGTTATAGTTCAGTAGTGATTAACCTGTTAGATATACTTTCTGTTATGGATTGTGATAATTATTTTGAAGCAATTTGAAAAAATAAATTTGAAAATTCTTTTAACTTATACTCTCTGTCTGTCTGTCTATCGTGGGGCAACACCATTCTCCCTTATCCAATGAATCTTGGCCCATAGTCTCTTTTGACTACAGATTAATTTTGACGCAGTCACGCAAGTCACGGAGTGATCTAAATGTCATTTCTCCCCATCCGATCGATCTGAAGCTTGGTCCATAAACTTGCCACAGACTTGTTGCCACCAAAGATGAGTTTTAAAACAGTCACGTAAAGTCACGCTTAGTCACGGAGAGATTCAAAACTCATAAGCATAAGGAAAGAAAGAGATTTAATAAAAACTTTGGTTTTATGGGTTAGATTATTTTATTTACGGATAATAATTTTACAACATAAAAGCCTTGAAAAAGAAACATAAGAATATAAAATGATTATAAATCGCGTTTTATAGTTAACACAGCGTTGCAAATTTGTCTGAGGGCATCTATTATTAATGTGAGTAGTAGGGAAAAAATGGGTGGTATTGGACTAATAGGCATAGGACTTCCCATACAAAGTAAATGTAAAATTTCATATATCTGGAGTACTGGATTAGTGCAAGCCTTAGGACTTTGCGTGAGCCCATAAGTTATTCGTGTACTTAGTAGAACAATAAATGGGCATGATCGGAGCAGTATACGTAGCAGCGCCAATACAAAGTAAATATATAATATCATATAATTGGTGGACTATAAAAGGAAAAGCCTCGATACTCTGCATGAGTACATCAGACATTAATGTGAGCAGTACGATCCAAATTGGGAGAAATGGGATTGGTGTGCGTGGCATCTTCTATACAAAAAATTATGAAGTACTACAAAAGCGACAGTCTCGAAACTTTTTGCAAGTACATTAATTACACAAGGAAACAAAATTGAAATTTTTTGGTGTTGGCTGGAACTGTGTTAAATTTTTTTTTTACTAACTGATCTCAAATCTAATCTCAATTTTTAAGTTATAAGTACTAATCATATTTTCTTTTTTTTTTCACAACTACAACGATATCTCTGAGAGTACTGGGCAAATTTAAAATTAATTTAAGCAAAGAACCTTAAAGTCAACATTCAGTTCTTAAAAATGAATGCGAGCAGTCGTAGAACATATGGGCTGAATCGCAAAATTCAAAAATCGTCAAAATTAGAAATCGCAAAATCAAAAATGTTCAAAATCAAATAGTGCCAAAAAAAAACAAAAATCGCTAAAATGAAAAACTGCCACTCGATATTCTAAATTCAAGGCCAATAGTTGAGTGTTGCCATATTTAATTTGGAAAAGCCATGTTCTTTTCATGGGCAGCTAGGAACGCCAAAAAAATGACAATTGTTGCACCGAACGCAAAAACAATAATTATTGTATATCAGTAAGCGTTGCAATAAAAAAAATAAAATAAATTAAATAAAATATTTTAATTTTAATAAAAAGTGTCAATAAGTCTCAATAAGTTGCACATTGGGTTCAAATGGTCCCAAAGTGGCGATAAATTTAAATTTTTTAGTTAAGTTTTTGTCAGAAGCTTTTATATAGGGTGAAACTTGATAAAATTTTAGATCACTATGTAAAATTTCAGCCACCTTTGTTATACACTTACCTGGTGGTGAGCTGTCAAAGTAGAAAAAGTAGAGAAATTGAAATTCTTTATGATTCAATAAGCACTTTTTATTAAATTTTTAAAAAAGTAAAACTTTTATAATGGAACCTTCAACTTCAGGTATTTTGAGAAACAGAAAAAATTTTTTTTGTTTATAAAAAGTATGCGTGATTATTTTTAGTAATTTTTTTAAAAAAGGTTCAAAATTGGGACATTTTTCGCATTTTATGGACCACACTTATTAAGTTCGTTATCGTAGGGTTTCGGACTTGTAGATTTTAAAAAAGTATAGGATTTCAGCTTTAACTAAAAAGAACCCTCAGACAGTCAGAGCCTTTTTTGTTGTCGTTTTTTGTAAAAGGCATGATTGTCAAGTCCAGTAAATGTGTTGTTTGTTATTAAATATTGTCTTCGTCTATACCTCTGGAATTTTTGTTATTGTTTATGCTGATGCATTTTGGTATTTTTTCAGAGATGAGTGCGTAATTGATTTTGATCACTTTAGCTCACGTGCAGAGAATTATATCACGCACAATTTACAGTATGTAACAACTTTTTAATACATTTAGCAAAATTCAAGTGATTAAAATGCATTTCAATCACGATCACAAAGGCTTAACGCACGCTCACGAATTTTTGCTCTCATACTTAACTCTGATAAAAAAAAATGCATACAATAATTACATATTATAATTATAATTTGTTGTTTCTTGTGGTCGTGAGATTCATTTCGAAAATGTTCGTAGATTTGCTCACAACACAGCAAAATACTTCGTTAAAAAATATCCATGGTTTTGTATGCCTCCCATTTAGCAAAAATTGTTTTATTCAAGGGCCTAAGATTATACAGCATGCACATTTACTAATTGGAAAATTAACGGAAGAAGCTCAAGAAGCCAGAAATAAAGATTTTAAATATTATAGAGAGCACTTTGCCTGTAAATGCAACCGAGAAAAGTCCAATGCTGATATTTTCAATAGGCTTCTTCTAAGTTCTGACCCATTTATATTTAGCGTGAGCAAGAAATATGAGCAGAAAAAAATTAATTTACCAACTACGGAATTAGAGTTATTAGTTATGCCAAATATTTCTGATGAAAATTATAATAAAGATGTAGATAATGAAGATGGTGATGAAGAAGGTGATGATAATAGCAATGAAGATAATGGTGACGATGATGAAGATTATCATATTATGATGAAGATGATGCTGACAATGAAGACTATGATAATGGGGATAGTTATGAAGAATTGGTTAACGCAGAGTAATGCAATTATTTTAACACTCTTTATTAAAATTGTAAAATAAAAACAAAGATTTTTTTTTAATAAACCATTCTCACGTGACTTTTTTGAGATAATTTTGTATATTTATGGGATTTAGTGAAAAACAAAATTTTAATTTTAAATTAATTATATATTAATATTAATATACATTATGTATTTATTATTTAAGGTTTTTAATATCCCACTAAGTACGCGCTGGTTTCCAATTTATTGAAAATTATTTATTTGATTTATTCATTTACCGCTTTTCATTCCAAAGTTACAGTTAAAATAGTGAACTAAGTACAAAAAAGGGCCTAAGAAGTTAAAAAAAACTTTTTTTTAAATTTTTTTTTTAATTGCTGTGTTTTCAAAAATAGAAAAAAATTATTCTATGTGCTTTTCTATTTCTTTATATAATCCAAAAATTTGTTATAAGTCCCGGCAGACTTAGTGAGCGAGTCTCCTACTAATATTAGGGTTAACAAAGTTATTTTTCTTAAAATAGTAAATAATATTTAAAAACTAGTTATTCGTAAAAAAAATACCTTTTCCTAAAGACGTACCTTCTCTTAAAAAAGTGTCGTTCTTAAAATGCTTTCTCTTAAAAAAGTGCCTTGAAAAAACTTTATCTTTCTTTAACCGTAGTCCCACCTTGGTGTAGAAAACTATATTTTTATACGCTATACCACTATGTGGTTTGGGTATAATGACTTAGTGCTGCTGTTTGTAACTACCTAAAATATTTGACGTAGACCCATCTCTTATTATACCGATCGAATCAGAATCACTTTCTGAATCGATTTAGCGATGTCCGTCCGTCCGTCCGTCCGTCCATCCGTCCATCTGTGTGTCCATGTAAAGCTTTTAATCAAACTGCAGGTCGCAAATATGAATATATTTTGATGAAATTTGGTATATAAGCTTCAACCAGAAACAGAATGAACGCTATTGAAATTGGTGAGAATCGGTCTACGTTCAGACCTAGCCCCAATACAAATGACCCCTATGAAATCAACATAAATTTTCATAAGATCCAAATTATCATAAAACTTAGTCAAATTGGGCTTGTATGTATTTATTACATCCATTAATCATTAGTCCAAAAATGATCCTTATTGGACAACTCTTAGTCAGAGGCCCCATATAGAGCTGCTTCCCGATCTTCACTTAAATCTATCAAAAAACAAAAATATTGCACTGATTCTTTTCAAATTTTGCTTGTAAATATTTTTGCAAAATACCAGAGATTTTACCATACATGGTCAGAATCGGTCCATTTTTGGGCCTAGTTCGCATATAGATGTAGCATCCGATATGAACTTTTTCATATCTGAAACCAAAACAAAAATAATAAAAATCCCACTCAAATTTGGTTTATGCTTATTTTCTATATCCAGTTAGTTGGACTTGAGAGATAGGGTCTCTAAGCGCATGGTATAGGGTATCATATAATCGGTTTAGACCGACTATAATTTTCCTACTTGTTTTTCCTTTCCTGATATTTTTTCCACCACATATTGAGAAAATTATTTGGGAAAATGTAAGCATTTAGCTGGCTAAAGAATGAAAACCATTAAGAATGCGTTCATGCATGCTTGGTTGTTTTGATATTGGCTGGCGTTCACCAGTAAGTTGAATGTTATTGAATATATATGAATAACGAGCAGTTAGATATCATTTTCGGTCCGCCTATTTTCAGAAAAATTATGTCAAAACAGTCTGAAACAGTCTGAGTACTTGACAAAAATTATTCGCTTTGGTGATAATATCAGCCGTTGACAAAACAGATCTGCGGAGAAATTTGCTTCAATTCGTCATCTATGAATATGTGATCTAAAATGTTACAAATACCTTTCAATTCTTACGTCACTGTAGACGAACAGCTATCTGTTGTTTATTTATTCAAAGCAAACCATAGAGTTATGGTTTGAAATTTTGGGTACTCATATGTGCAAAAACCTTCTATGTCTGGAAAATACCATTCCTTGGGAAAGCTGCTAAATATGCTCTAGAAGAAATCAAGGTCCACGCATCTGGTCGAGGGCCTAAAAGGTCATAACGTTACAATGTACAATTTCTTGAAGTCTTATGAGTTGGGTCAAAAATTACTACAAAACAAATTGATCTTTTTTGGAACAATGCAAAAGAATAAGAGCTCGATTCCACCTATACAAAAAGTCTCCACTTTTTTAGTGTATATTTAAATTTACCAAAGGTATTACGCTCGTTTCCTAGGTTGGAAAAAAATGTAAATGCAGAGTGTTGCAGAGTACTCTTTACAACACGCCAGAAATCAAGACTGTTGAAAAGAAGCTACCAGAAATAATATCATATTACAACCGAATATTACATAGTTGAATGAAAATGAAATTCTGGGTATAGCTGTAAACGGAAAATTAACAGGCGGCCGGCCAATGGTTGTACTTAACAACATGATGGACATATCAGCCTTGAATGCAACTATTTATTGAACTTAGTACAATACTTTCATATACTTTAAAATTAACACCAATTAGCCAAAAAATAACAAAAATATATAAGGCATCGTTCGCTTTCGCGTGATCTAGGACTTGCCTTTCTCCAACCATACATGGCGCACTGAAAACGTGGTATATGTGCTACTTCTGTGTGGTAGAATATACCTGAACTTAACTCTGCCTCGCGCGTTCCATTATTGAAAAAAAAAGGGGCAGATGCGTATTTTACGTGCAAGAAAAGAACGCGAAAGCAAATTATAACCATGGGTTAGCTTGCTGTCTTTATGAAAAAAGAAAAAAAAACATTTGCAAAGCTCACCAAAACCAAATTGATTGCGTTGCCTGTATAGAAAATATACTTCATTCTTCATTCCTCACATTCATACGTAAAACTGATTTTTCTTTAAATAAAATATTTTTTTTTACAAATTAAACCTATTTCCTTATAAAGACATACAAGAAGTAGGAAAATACACAAAGGTAGGATTATGAGGTTTTTCTCAAGGTAAGAAGGAGTACGGTTAATAAAAATTTTTACAATTTCTTGTTATGAAAAATGGCCTCTTGTTTAAAAAATTTTTGTACTAACAAATATGACTTTTCTTAAAAAAGTGAAATTTCTTAAAAATGTTCTATGCCCAAAATGTATATTTTCTTGAAAAATCGTGCTGAGGAAAAGTGAATTTGTTTGGAAAACTGTCCTTTTGAAAAATTCCTTTTCTTCTGAAACCACATTTTATAAAGAAAAGTATTTTTGGAATTTTTCAGTAGGTAACTTACTCGCCTTTTACCAGTTTAAGAATACTTTTGGAATATCTTATAAGTTTTGTCTGCCAATTGTTTTGAAACTTTTTGTTGTCCTCTAAAACCTAAAATAGTATTTTTAACTGAAAAATATGATTTAAATCCTAAGAAATTTAACCTTTATTGAAACCTTTATTGATTCCAAAATTAAGAAGATAATTGAAATATAGCAGTTTACATATTTAACTTTAGCAGAATTTATTTATTCAGTAGACCGTTCTTTATTGCATTGATAATTCTTTTGTGTATGAAATTATAGAAATTCCTCGAATTTTATTTGTAGTTGTTGAAAAATGACGTCTTATTTCGAGTTGCTATTGCTGCTGTTGTTTAAGTTCTTACAATTTATATTTCAAGCTCGGTTGGTTATTCACCAGTACCAGGAATAATTCTTTTGACATTAAATACCTGTACAGCATTAAACTACATCTAATACTGTACAGGTATTTAATTTAATCGGTTTCTCGATAATACTCTTTTTGCAGAAGATTAAAATTGTTTTTAGCTATATAATTTATATATATTTTTTTTTATGAATTGAATGTAATAATAGTTCATATCAAAGGAAATTAATTTCAATATACTTCACTTAATAATTTCCATCAATTCGTGAGAAATATATAATTTATTTTCACTTTAGGATTAATTCACGCTCTATGGTTTTTCTATTTAATGTTACTAAATCCTCACACTAATTAAATAACTTAATTAGTTTAATAAACGTAAAATAATTTATTATACTTCACATTATTTCTCATTCGCTTCATTTTCGTTTTCCATTATCCTTTAAATAAAATTAAGTAGGATCCACCAAGTATTTTCGTTTTGTTCTCAGTTCTCTTCTACCTTTGCTGTACATAAATACAAATTGATAACCTTGTGTGTCCGTGTTTATTTCTGTGGCTACGTTTTGTTTTCATTAACTGATATATCTGAATCCGGTTACATTTATACAAACAACAGGTCGGTTACTTAGTGTTTGAGTCCTAAAACAAGAAATATCTGCTTCTTCTTTGTTCTAACATAAAATTAATAATCACAAAATTAAACCACCAAAACCAAAACAGTATTTTTACTTTCGTTTTTCTTGCTTCACTTCAACTTTATTATTAAATGGGGATGATATTTGAAAATGTACTTTTTAAAAACTGTTGTGAGAACTTTTAAATACGAGAATTACAGAAAATGTGTATGCAAGAAAATGGATGAAGTATAAAAGCTATAATATATATGGGGCGTTTCATGTCAAGTGACCCAACTTTTGAAACCAATATCTTCCGATCGGGATGAAACTTACGCCAAAGTTAGTACTATTGGATAGTAGTTAGGGCACAATTTTTCAACAAGATCGGTCAAGAACTCTCTGAGTTAGAGGGGGTCAAAGTTTGACATTTTGGCCAAACAGGTGTTTTATTTTCATCCATTTAACTTTTTACCTATTGTTCTTAGCAAAATTTATCCCAAACAGTTTAGATATTTCTTCTATCTTTGGAAAAAAAATTTTTTTTAAAACAAAAAATTTTTGTCGTTTTTTTTTTTTTTAATCAAAATTTTTTTTACTTTTTTTTCAAAAAACGCCCTTTTGGCTTAGGTTTTTAGGCTCAAGATCTAATGTTTTTAGTTTAGGTGAAGCAAAATCATTAGTACATTTGTTTCAAAAATTGATCTATATTCTGCATGACAGGTTATACAGCTGTTTCGGGAAGAGTCACCAATCCTCATTAGTAACCAAAAGCAGTAGATAGTTTGTTTGGTAAAAAGTTAAATTCATATACATTTGCTGAAAATAACTAAATGAGAATTCAAGCAAAGAGTTATACTATTTAAGCCTCCTCCAATATAACAAACTAAAATATAAAACAACTTTGAACAATTTCAAACTCAATTATTAAATTGATATAGATCGAAAATAAGATTTTTTATTTTCATAGAAAATAATAAAATTAGGTTTTGTTTGGTCGCTTAGTGGGATGCGAGTGGAATATCTATACCGGAGCTAAATGAAGAGGGATTATTTGCACCACCAAAAAAAACAAGTAAGCAAATTATAGTCGGTCTAGCCCGACTTACGATACCCTATACCATGTTAAGAGACCCTATCTCTTCGGTCTAACTAATTGGATATAGCAAATGAGCATAAACCAAATTTGAGTGGCATTTTTATTAATTTTTTTCGCTGCAGATATGAAAAAGTTCATATCGGATACTATATTAATATGGGGACCAGGTCGAAAAATGGACCGATCCTCACCATATTTGGTAAAGTCACTTATACTTTGAAGAAATATATACAAACCAAATTTGAGAAAAATCTGTGAAATATTTTTGTTTTTTGATAGATTTAAGTGAAGATCGGGAAGCAGCTCTATATGGGGCCTATGACTAAGAATTTTCCTATAGGGAGTATTTTTGAAATACTGATTAATGGATGCAATAAACAATTTGACTGAGATCTATATGATAATTTGGAACTTATGGCAATTTATGTCGATTTCATAGGGGTCATTTGTATGGGGGCTAGGTCTGAACATGGACCGATTTTCACCAATTTCAATAGCGTTCATCCTAAGCCCGATGGAATTTTACATACCAAATTTCATCAAAATATATTCATATTTGCGACCTGTAGTTTGATTAAAAGCTTTACATGGACACACAGACAGACGGACGGACGGACGGACGGACGGACATTGCTATTTCGACTCAAAAAGTGATTCTGAGTCGATTGGTATAATTAAAGATGGGTCTAGGATGAATATTTTTGGTTGTTACAAACCGCAGCACAAAGTCATTATACCCAAACCACATAGTGGTATAGGGTATAAAAATTAACAAACGTAATACAAATTTTGTAAAGGAATATGTTACTTATAAAAGAAAATAATTCCTGCCAGAAGAACTCATAAATTAGAGAATTGTAGGCAAAATTTTCATACGAAAATCAATTTCGAACAGCAAAAAAACATTTTCGAAGCTTACTGGAATTTGGGAGAGTGCAATAAACGTCGTCAAATTTTAACGAACTTAATTGAAGTGCAGAATAAGAAGACTGCAACTCTTCAAAAGTCAAAAAAGCCAAGGAATCGTCAATATGTTCATTTGTACAATTTTGAAATTCACGGTCAAAAAATAAGAGTATGTAAGCAATGTTTATTGAAAATATTTGGCGAAACTGAACAAAGTGTCAAAACTATTTGCAAATATAAAACACAAGAATTTGCTGGACGTGCTCTTAATGACTTACGTGGTAAACATGCACCTGTCCACAAAATATCTCTTGAGAGACACAATGAAGTTCTTGAATTTATAAATGAATTTCCGAAATATCAAAATCATTATAGTCGCAGTCATACTAAGAAGGTTTATTTTCAGCGTGGTCTTAATCTCGCAACATAGTATACTCCTTACACAGAAAAATCTTTTCAACCTGTGTCCGAGACTAATTTTCAAGGAATATTTCATAATTTAGATATTAAGTTCAAGAAACCTCAACTTGATTTGCGCACTCGCTGTGAAATAATAAATGCAAAACTAAAAAATTCACATAATGTGCAAGAAAAATTACAGTTTTCGCTCCAACTAAATAGTCACCATGATGCGGCAGATTTCGCCTATGAATGCAAAAAAAAACTGATAAAGACCTTTCCAAAAGCGATAAATCTGTAAAAATCTTTTCATTTGCTTTGCAGCAATGTCTACCAAACACATATTTAAACAAATCCATATTTTTTTACAAACGTCCTTTATGGACTTTTAATCTTACGATGCATGATTGTGCGACGTACAAAGCTTATTGTTATATTTGGAACGAAACTATAGCAAAACGTGGCGCAAATGATGTTGGCTTTAACGATTTTCAAGCTCTATTAAAGGATAAATATACTTGGGAACAAATAATAATGCAGGTTTGTACAAATATTTATTTTATTTCTTTATGTTTTGTTTATTATATGTATATTAGGGTGCCAGCCATTTTTTTTTTTTTTGGAATTTCAAGACGCGCGGGTCGGATTATTGTGACATTGGATCTAAGACCTTAGTGTGCAAAATTTGAGCCAAATCGGACAATGCTTTCTGGGCGCGCATTGAGTTCAAAGTTCAAAAACGCATTTATTTGGGAAAATAATCAAAAACAAGTAAGAGTGTTAAATTCGGCTATGCCGAATCTTTGATACCCTCCACCTGGGTTTTACGTTTACATTAATATCTGGACTTCTTGCACTATTTGTAACAAATGTATAAAAAATATTTGAATATGTAAACACTTTGATAAACCTATTACTGAATTATTACAACAAATGCTCTGAATTTTCAGCATTTTATAGAGGTGTCTACATATTTTAGGTCATAAATTGGCAGAATGACTCCCGATTTATCCCATTTTAAATACTAACCTGTTCCAGATAATTACAAACAATATTAAGTTTAACCAGGTAAATGGTTTATTTTGTAATTTTCTTTTTAATTTAAATTTTTTAATATAAAGGTGCATTTTATTTTTTACAACCCTTTTCAATTTTCCAGACCTATTAGTATAGGGCACATTTGTGAGTCCGCATAGATCAACTTTCAACTCTTACTTCTTTTTATTGTATTAAATCTATCTTTGTGTCTTTAAATTAATTAAGATAATTAAGATGAAAATATTTAACAAACTGTTTTTTTTTTAGTTAATATCTGAACATTTTACTGATACAAGGCAAAACTAAAACTGCCAAAAATTTCAGTCAAAACTATTTTGAATGTATTTGTTAAATATCGCATAATTTTTTTCAATTTTAAACTTTAAAGTCTTTTTAAGTCTGGTAATAACTCCATAATATGAAGGAAGTAAATATGTGGATTCTTTAATAACAATGACAAGTATAAAACACTGTTTTGTGCATAACATTAAAATATTATAAATTTGAGCATAATTAATTTAGAAACATAATTAATTTTAGAAAAATGTCCGATTCGTTTTTCGATGATGCTGAAAACACATCAAAGAAATACAGAACATAAAGATTTTGCTTCAGTTAGTTGAGAGACGAGAAGCTAATGGATGGCTGGAGCAGGTCAAAGGTGACGACTATAAATGCAAATGCAAGGCTTTTGAAAATATATTAAAATGCGATAAATCAGATCTAAGTATACATGCTTATAACCACTGTTATAAAAAATCTTTTAAACCCAACAGTATTGCCATAATTTGAAATTGTAAAGATGCTAAATTGCAAAAAAAGATGCTTAAACGTACTGGATGCTAAATTTTTTTTTTCAAATTTCATTACCTTTATACTGAAAAATTATATACTTATTAATAAATTCTTTGGTTTTTAAATCGAAAAATTAATATAAAACATATGTTTCGATTTATATTTTTTAATTTTTAATTAAAATTATTTTGGATTTCATCTGAAATTTTTATTAACATCAAATTGAGTTTATTTTAAACTTAAATTAAATATTTTTAATTTTAGAGGGATTTTTTTTTTATTTAAAATATAACAGAAATTACATTATCAAAAGATACGATTATATTAGAATAATTGGTTTATGGAATCTAACATTTCTGTGATGTCTTCATCTCCAAGTTCTTCTTGGCTCTGATATATTTCTGACGATCGACTCTTATCAACGACATCGCTCGGTATATTGTAAGTGTGACAGCACCAATTTTTCAAATTCAATCCTTCTTTTATACGTATTACAGAACATAACAACTCGGATTTTATTCTGTTCGAAGTTTGATTTTAATTAAAGCTATTAAGCTAAACAAACGTTCAACTTCGGCTTTTGAGAAAGACAAAACTAATATAGACAACACAAATATTGATTCCTAAAATGGATTTTCGCCAATAGAATTTTTCAATCCATAAAGAGGTTGTATTCAGTGTTGTATCCCAGTTTTGTTCTATGATATAACTCCATTGGATTTGAATTTTTTCTGTTTCAGATGATATAAATTTAAACTCTTCTAATATATTGGTTATCTGTTCTTTTACCCGTTTTAATGTGTTTTGTATTGAAAATTTTGGCATTTTTTAATACAATATTTTTTGGCAATCGACTTTCAAATTCATTAAAAACTGTTGTTGGTGTTTACATTCTTCTATTTCAAAATGTTTTGTTATATTTGTTGAAAGAAACGAGCAGAGTGGTAAAAGGAGTAGTACACAAAATTACTGTACTACACTTTGAGAAATAAAAACATATCAATACCATTAAAAGATGCTAAAAGCAACATTTTATTAATAAAAGATTCTAAGTTAGCATCTAGCATCTTTTGATAAATTTTGGATGCTAAACGACAAAAAAAGTTGCTATATCTAGCAACTAAAAAGCTAAAACGGCAACACTGAAAACCAAGAACAAATATTCTGTTTGAGTTGTAACATCTCATTTGCAAGCCATTTTAATTAAGCTGCGTTCACACTATGTGTTTTGCTTGTGTTTTTCTTATTGTTTTAGCACATGCAATTTGTACACATAGTGTGAACCCTTTCAAAAACTGTTTATGTACAACACATTTGGCAAAACATATGTAAATTTTTCAATTAGAGCAGGTTCTATTTTGGCATGACAACCATATTAAAATACAATACTGCTTGTGGCGAAAGAAAAACAGAGTAAATTATAAAGATAAATATTGAAAGAAAAATAAATTGTTTAATATTAATTAACAATTAAAAAATATAAAAAATATATTACTTTATTTTTAACAATAACTTTTTGTAAATTCACAAATTAAATCAGCTGTTGTTTACATTTAGAGGTTATGTCATACGGAAATACATATGTACGTTTGATCCCAAAATGATGAATTGTATGTAAAACGCCAATTTTGACACACACGCCGAATTACGTATGGATCGTAAAACTGAATTTACATATGGAAAATACACATAGTGTAAACACACCTTTAATTGTGTAAATTTTAAATGCACATCTAACCATATCAAAAAGATGAATTAAACAGAATTGCAAAAATATTTTTTTTATAATATCTGTATGTTTTTTATATTATTCTTATGTAATTCTCATGATATTTTTATCTCATTTTTTATTTTTACATAATTGAAATTGTACAAATTAAAAATAAATTTTAAAAAAAGTAGTGTAGGGAAAAAAGGGAATTTTTTTCATAAGCGTAGAGATTTCTGAAAAAATCTCCTGGCATCACTAGTACCTATTAAAAAACAATGTAAAAATTCACAAGACAACGCGACATAGACTCGCTTTGTTCAAAAGCTTCCATAAGACTGAATGAAATTGTTGCTTACTTTACTCTTTGGTGAGTATTTTCATTTTTGTTCGGCTGTATATATATAAGAAGCCAATTTGAGTTCGGTTTACTCGTGCTGCTATGCATATGTTTGTGTGTTAACAAAAATATACGATATCCCAGTCATCATTTCGAAGATTGTTTTAACAAAAAATACCTTACTGTGTCTTCTTCGAGCACTTTTGATAATTAAAAACTGCTTAATCACATGCGCTATTAGAAAAAGACTAGATAATGATTTTTGCTTTCTCTTAGAAAGTGATTTATAGAAAAATTACATTAAATAAGACTCAAAAATGAGTCGAAACTGATTAGAAAAGCGGATAAAAAGGACTCTCAAGAAGATTCGCGGGTAAGGTAATATTTAATCCCAACAAAAGAATATTTTGTGATCAGCAAAAGGGCGCATTTATAACTGTTTTAATAGCACATATGAGTCAAAAAGACTCTACATGATCATTTATTGCATAAAATGCTTACTGGGACTTATTCACTATCTGTAGAAACAGGTTTTTTAAGTCGGGGGTCACACAAGGCAATTTTTATTGCGCAACTTTTTGGCAATTCTCTTTTGAAATTGCTTTTATGTCCACACACGACAATTTCTTCGGCAATTTTACTGTTTTGTTGTGTTTTTATTTTCTTATAATTTGACATTTGTGCTCTAGTCGTAAAGAACAATAATAAAATTAAATACATACATACATAAATTAATTTAATTGGTTTTGTTGAAAAATGAATTCAAAAGAAAAAAATTAAGTCCCGATTCCATTTAAAGGCTATTTTAATAAAGTAAACAATAATTACGAATTCTTCACACCAAGAAGCGAAACACCGAATGATAAGAAATGTCAAATATTCAACAAAAAAAAAGCGAATGAGAGAATTGCTTGAAATATCCGAGAACCGGCAATTATTTTTCCCTTTTTATTCCCCTCACCGCAAACATCTACAAACTCAAGAATTGCGCAACAAAAGTTGCCTTGTGTGAACTCGGACTAAGTAAAACAAATCTGCATACAATTTCAATTCTATTTCGTTCACAATGATACGATCAGTTTGTTTACTAGCTACTAGTAAAATAAGAAAATAGTATTATAATACAGCGTAATGATGTATTGTACTTCTCAATTAGTTTATTTTTAATGTGCCATAAGAAGTTCGGTTTGTGCTAAGAAAAGCATGAATATATGTTTCCCAGGGCGAAGCTTCATCATTGCACTATGATTGAGTTGAGCTCCGCGACTATTCATAATGTGAATAGCTCGTGTCAAAAATTTTTGGTAGTTGGGAATGGCGTTTGTGTTAAGAAAAGCATAAACGCATGTTTCCCAGGGCAAGGCTCGATCATTGCACATTGATTGAGCTGAGCTCCGCGGTTATTCTTAATGTGGATAACTGTTGAAACAAAATTTTCGGAATGGCGTTTGCCTCCGTCCCGACATTAAATAACAAAGTTTAAAAATTTATTTTAATTAACATCTTTTTTTAACATCTGACAAAAAATAGTATTTTTCTAAACAACAATTTTTTTTACAGGGTAAATAAATATTTTATGGCTTACCTACCTACCTACTACTTTTGAAAGCAAGTATGCTGGGTTTATACATGTACTAAAAATACAACTCTTAAAAACATACTATTTTTTCAACTCTAAAAATTTCAGAATTTTGTAAAAATAAAATAAAATACCGATTTATTTTAATATGCGCTTATTATGGATATACATATACAAAATATATGAATATTATTTATAGTATTTTGATATTGGCAACAGTAGTATGTATCAATTTGTAACATTTTGTGATGTTATAAAAATCGCAGAATATTGATATTGATTTTATATAGTTTCTTTTATTAATTAATTAACTTAAATATTACACCAAAAAATATTGATATTGATGAATTTTTATATTATTAACACAACGACCACAAAAACAACATGCACAGCTATGACAAAATACAAAATTTAGGAAAACAATATAGGAAAACGTCATATTTTTTTTACCTTTTCAGTGATTTCTCGGCACCTATGAAACCTATTGTCATGATTTAAAAACAGGAACCTTTTCAAGATGTTAGTGAATCATTCTCACTAAAAACAAGCGCCCTATCTGCCCTATTGAGGGCGTTATCACAAGAACACATATTCAAATCATATTTTCTCATGACTTTTTAATTCTTCGCTCAATTCTCGGGACCAGATTAACCGATTTGGACGATTTTAAATAGCAAACTTCTCAGGATGTTAGTGAATCATTTTTTATACCAAGGAGCACCCTAGCTATCCGATTGAAGCCGTCATCGTGATTTCCACAGACGGACAGACGGACAGACGGACAGACGGACAGCCGGACAGACGGACAGACGGACATCGTTATATCAACTTCGCTTGTTATAAGGATCACAAATATATATATTTTATGGGGTCCAGAATTTTTTTTCTAATTATTACAAACGGAATGACAAACTTATATATACCCTCTGCACACTGGAGTGGAGGGTATAAAAAATCATTTTTCACAAAAATTTTGATATTAATAATAGCGTTTTCAATTAAACTAATTAATAAAACATAATCTAGAGAAATTATCTTTCTAATAAAACAATAAAATCTATTATCGGTTGAAAAAGGGCCAAGTTAAATCAAGTTCCCCAGGCAATATATGCGCCGCAGACCACTTGATTAAGAAAATCGAGCTTACATTTTTAAAGACATTGAAATAATTTACAACAACAACATTTTTGCATTCTTCTGTTCCCAGAATGATCTTATGTAAAGTATTTTGCATCTCGTCTATTGTTGTGCCGTTCTAAATTAATGCCAAAACGGTACGTATTTTTTAGCACTATTTCAAAATCCCAAATTTTACTTTATCAAAAATTTTGTTCAAGAAATTTACCGAAATCAACGCTTGGACTTCAAGGTCTTATTACCAAAATCTATGTGATTAAAACTGCTAAATAACATGGGTATCCTGTTCTCAATTTGGCGAGGGCAGCGTTTTTATTTCAGCGGATTTGAAGAAAAATGTGATTTTTCATATTTTTTCAACTTTTAGGCTATATCTTTTTGTTGTTTTCATATCTCAAATATCTTTTATCAGAATATTATACTACTTGATATAACTTCTCAATCTTGGAAGTTAGGGTTATATCGAAATACTATAAAATATCCCTCTTTAAGGTCAAAGTCAAATTTAAATAGATTGACATTTTTTTAAACAAAATATTGAAATAATATATATTTGCTGATGGACTTCGATAAAACTTGCTGATAAATTTGAAGCTGCAAACCAGAGGTGATTTTTTCTTTAAATATTACACAATATTTTTAGTTTTACACTCAGAAAAGGTGTTAGTAAAAAGTTTTTAAATACTTTTCCATCACATTTAACAGTTAATATACTAATTTTTAACATTTTTTTCAACAAATATAAAAATGTGTCACCAAAGTTAATAGAGAACAATTGGCGACCCTGGAGATGAGCAAGAAGAAATCCCAAAAAAGCTTCCCCTAAGAAAAGAAACTTTTAAGAATTTCATTTCCAAAGAATTTTCTGTAATTTTAGAAGATCTATTCTCATATAACACAAAAAAACGCCTTTAAGCGATTTAAAATATCCACTGGTTTCTTTAAAGAAGACCCGCGTATATGGGAATTTAATGAAGAATTTAAAAGAGGAAAAGAAATTGTTAGAAGTTTAAGTGTTGTTAACGAAAGAGGGATTAAACTTATCCAGGAATACCATTGTAAAATCACGAAGGATGAGGAGCAAAAGCAACACTTACTAAAAGTAGTTTTTGAATTTATTTTATATTGTTATTAATTGTACTAATATTTAGTTTTTTTTGTAATTTTTCATGTGGTACAAAGCTACAGAAAACCACATTCCAAACATGCCGTTTTACAGTCTACGCTACGCTACGCTACCAGAAATCGCAGGAATTTTTTGAATTCCTTTTCAATACTTACTTTTAGGAGCTCAATTTCGAAAAATTTAAAAAAAAAAATTTTTTTTTAATTGTTGTTCTCTAGATAGGAAGTGGTCGAAAAATCGACCATTGGCCAGAAGTCAACATCTTTATATATATATATAAATAAAGAAAAGCGTTTTTTTTACGAATATTTAGCTTTAATTCAATTTATTCGTTTTTAGTTGTATCAAAAATGTTACTTATTGATAAGATATGAATAATTAACGCAAAAAAGGTTAGACAGTTTGGAGGTATTCATCAAAACATTTGGTGTGCAAGTAAACATTACATTTTTTGCATGTAAAAATTGTATGTTTTTTTGCATACTTTGCAATATTTGTTTTGAGGGCATTTTACCACAATATGGTTTTTTCGTCGATCCGTGGGAAACCAGGAGGGCATTCTTTTTTATCAACATCAGCAGCGTTATCTTCAATGTCTTCGTTCATCCTATTGGAAGTCAGTAGCTTGGTAGTAACAGCAGAACGAAACTCTAATTGAGTAAGTGGCTTTGTGTTTTCATGCTTTGCCAACATGCAATGCATCTTCCAAGCATTGACCATTGCATTGCCGAGAGCATTGGTCTATAGTGGCCACCACCACTTCTTTCCTCTTACGCATATTCGATAGTTGGCCACTGCGTTGTCGTGAAGGTCAACGTCTCCCATACCTTGGTTATATTCACGAATCACTTTAGGTTGGGGAATCGCAACTGTTTTCCTTTGCGTACGACAATATCTTCGAGCATTGAACAATGGCTCGACTGTAGAATTGTTAGTAATGACATTCACAACTGCATTGTCATTCCAACGGATGACCAATATTTCTTGCTTTGCATCGAATAATTGGTCAAATTCGCCACGTTCAGCCTTTTTTAAATTTTCTAATGGAATTTTCGCCATTCTGTTTTCATGTATTGTGCCAGTTGCAAAGAAACGGCGTTCATTCAGTAGACACATAAGATGATAGGAGGAAAAAAAATAGTCAAAGAAAATAATATGACAATCGGGATCAGATACATTTTCAAGCAAATTCAAAACCGTTTGAGCGCCAAGACCGATATTTTTATCATGGGGAGTTGCCGAGCCACCGTATGGTATGGAAAAGAATAGATATCCTTGCTCTGAACACAAGCACCATGATTTGAATCCGAACCGAATCGGTTTTCCGCGAATAAACATCTTGCACGAGTGTCTTCCAAAATAGGGTATCATCTGTTCAGCTATAGATAAGATTTGGCTGAAAACTCCGAACTGCATAAATTTTTCATTGAGAGCATCAATAATCAGTCGGTCTTTCGCAAAGTGATCTGCTACGTTCAGATTGTTGTTATCCGAGAGGTGGAGAATTCTTTTTATGACTTTAAATCGATTTCGGCTCATCGTTTGCTTCACCATAGGTACTCCCATCTCCTGCTCAACTGACCAATAATTATCGATGTGTGGCAGCGTGTGATACCCTGACAGGTACAATATACCAATGAAGCGCCGCATTTCATTTGATGTCACATCAATGGTTGCATTATTTTGAGTGGCATATAAATTCGTGAAGTGAGTAATATCCTCGATCAATATTCCATCAAAATACAATGAAAATATGACATACGGTGACATACCACCTACACAAAGTCAAAAACTAAAAAATTAAGACTCTAAAACGACTAAGGCCCGGTTGTTCAATAGTCATACAACTCATGAAGAAGCTATCTATCGAATAAATTTTTTAAATTCTGTCAAATTCAATACAAATTTTACAAATTTATTCGCTAGAAATCTGAGGTTTGTTTGTCTATTGAACAACCGGGCCTAAATGATATTAAAAAAAAATGTTCACTTACCAATTTTTGCGCAAATTTCTTCCTTTTTCAAACCTTCCACGTTGATTGGTGCTCTGGTGTAAGTAAAATCCCCAGGTTTCTGCCAATCATGAACTTCAAAATCTGCCTTTCCTTTGAATAAGGATGGATTAACAGCTTTTTTGGGTCTTCCACGTCTTTTTGCGGCTTTCGGTGATGATGGTTGCGGCTCCTCAGTATCATTAGGTATTAAGTCATTGTCTCGAGCGTACTGTAGCTCCACTTCCCCGGTAATTTCATTCGCACAATCATCATTGCCATCATTTAGAGCAATTTGATTATCGTCGATATCTTCTTCATCAGTCACATAGTCTACTTTAGGTGGAATATACACGACATCAAGATCTTTTGCACTAATAATGGCTTGATCTTCCTCGTCATCCGAACACGGCTCGTTCAAAGCAGCCATGATTTCTACCATGGTTAACACTTTTCGACATTTCGACATTTTCTTTATATAAAACCACACCAAAATGCAATTATCTCACTTTTATTTGCCACACACACGTCTGCTCTGCAGAAAAGAATAACAACTATGACAAAGCAACAGCGAAAATAAAAAAAAGTCGCATAATTTTTCACAGCCTACTAGCAAAATGTCAAATTCAATTAAATATCTACTTGACGACTTCTGGCCAGTGGTCGATTTTTCGACCACCAAAAATAACGCTCTTCTGGGAAGTAGAAAACTTCCAATATTGTTGCGGATATCAATTGATTATTGCTATATGGTCTTTCTGCTTCCTCAACATGCAAAAATAAAATAAGTAATTTTTATTTTAAGACTTTTTACTGAATTTTGAAAATTGGTCCAAAAAAAGTCCTTTCTTCTTCCTTTCACGAAAATCTGGAAACTTTTATTTTTTTATGAAAAGCTAAAATAAATGCGTTAACAAAAGATCAAAATTGTCTTATCCATCAACGGTTTAAACAAAACTTATCTAACGTTTGAGTTACATCGCTTCAAAGTTACTGGTCGAAAAATCGACCAGCGGCCGAAAATTTTCTAAAATTTATTAAAAATTTTAAATTGTTTTTAAAACTTGTCATAAACTAATGAATACTCTAATTTTTTAATACTCTGATTTAATATGTAATTTATTATAAATAAAAGTAAAAACCAGCCTTTAAATTAATATAAAAGTTCTTTCAAATAATAAATTTTGTGGGTCATTTTGATCCAGTGGAAGCAATAGTGCTAACTTAATTTTTTGGATTTTTTTTATATTCTTCATGTCCAGATTATGTGCATGAAGAATATGTTAGTAAGAATTAAATGTTTAAAATGACAATAAAGTCAAAAATGTTGAATGGGTCAATTTGACCCCCTGGTATATTTTGGGTTGAATACAAAAATATTTTAAATTACATTTTCTAAAAAAAAAATAAAAGATTTAGCAATTTACACGAAACACGAAATAAATTAAAGCTATTTATTATATAGTTTTCATATATTTTCGAATATTCTGTATGAATTGACCTTTGACCTCGTTGCGCCTCGTGTTAACGAAGTCCGATTTAGCCAAAACTTGCAGGAAATACTTTTTAGACCAAGTGTCACCAAATTCCGTCCGGCGCTTCTTTAGATTCGAAAAACTAAATTTGTTCATACAAACCGATGTCACCCTAATGTAGATGTAGTCTCTATTTCTTACAGGGACAAATTTGAAGGGAAGCTCGTTCGCTGGATGCAGTCTGAGAAGGACAAACGCGGAATATTAAAATATAAGCTATCACTTCGATTGGACGAAAATTTCATGGAGTAAAATATCAATCAATATTCAAAATTGACCAGAAGTTATAATTAATAGTGACCTACCAATTTCAGTGAACAAAAACGTGATTTAATACAGATGTTACCGTTGATCAATACCAGTTTTTACAACTTTTACGAAAATTTAAAAGTTGAAGGCGAGTGTGTAATTGAAATCGACACAGATTTGGATGAAATTGATAACGTTGAATAATATGTATATAAATAGTTATAACTCTCATTTAATATTATTTTTTATCTTTATGAATAATTTTAATTCTTTCTTATGTAAAACGAATTCATTATTATTGTATTAATTTCCTCTTCTTTCTAATAAACTTGAAATGTTTTCTTAAGAACCAACTTATTTCTAATATTTTCTGACTTTTGCATTTGAAAAAAGAGCTCAAGTACACATAAGTACTGAAAATTAAAATTCTTTCGAATAAAATCTTTCGTGATAAATGAACTTATCTCAAAATAAGTTGAATTTCGTTCCAAAAATCCGTGTGACAAAACAACTTATCTTATATTTTCGAAAATTTAAATAATTTTAAAATTAAAAAAGAAATATTTAAGTAAATCCAAATTACAGAATAAAATCGCTTAATAATGCAAAATTATCACTTATTCTTAAATTCGTACACACGAAGTTTTGGTCAGTAATTAAACAGTATTTTTGCTCTCCTGAAAAATTTGAAAATAAGTTCTTTTGTCAAAAGTCCACAGATATGATATTATAAATTCACTTTTATGGGAGATGCCACGCCCATTAAATATATTAACAAAATATTTATAGCCTTTAGATCCTTTCAGATACACAGTATAAGCCACAAACACAAAATCATTATTGTTTTCGATTTTATATAGACAGATTTGGATAAATTTTGGTTTTACCATTAACTATACAAGGCATCCCTTATAGATGGGACTTAAGTGAACTAAGAGGTACTAAAAAAAGTACTTTTGTGAAATGGTTCTCATCGGCGTACCGTTTGTAGTAATATTAAATTCTTTTCATGCAAAAAACGCCAAATACTTTTATACCTCGTGCTTCGATACATAAATCTTATTTTGGTTTTATTTAGCTTAATGACCAGACGTGCTCGTGCTGGTAATTTACTCGCTCTCTAGTTATTTATGTGTCTGTGTATTAGTGTTCTTATAAGCAACAAATAAAATAAAACACCTGTATACGTTGTCCTACTTTAATGGGGTGTATTAAAATAAGTAAATGAAAATGCAAAAACAAGAACAACAAAGAAAAAAAGAAGAGGATTTGTTTGTTTGTTTGTTTTATGTGGGGTTCATTTTGTTTCTTTTCGTTGTTTGATCAAAGTTCTCTGTCATGTACGGTGTCTTGTATGATTGTAGTCTGTTAAATGAACATTAACCTTTAAATTAAAGTAACTAACACGCAAAGTGAAATTATGAAATAAAGAAAAAACACATCGTACGTACAAAGAACCATAAATATTTGCTGTTGAAAGTCAAATTATTTAATCTTCAGAAAGTGAATTTTGTAACATTTTAAATTAAAAGGAAAATTTTTTAAAGTACTCGTATTATGAGAAAAGAAAAAAAATTTAGATTTTTAATATGAGAATTATACTAAAACTTAAGAATTTTAAATAAATGTTTTTTATTTTGCATTTTTTCATAGGGTCTACTTAAAACCAACAACATAATTAATTTTAAATATTTATTATTTAACATTCCTTAGATTTTTAAAATTGGCTCCTCATGCTTAGTCATTTTAAAGATGAAGAATTTCAATAATATATACAGAAGTATCAATTATTGTGTTTGGCATTAGGCGTACAAGTATAATGCAGAATCTGGGCTAAGTAACCAATGTCTAGCAAAAAATGGCTAAGAAGTTACACGAAAGACACGATATGTTTAAAAGAAAAACGTGGACACATTTATATAAGTAATGTTATTATTTAGGTTAATTTCAATTAATCTGCAAGAATATTTTAATAAAAAACCAACAAGAGTGTTAAAGTCGGCTGTGCCGAATCTTTGATGCCCTCTAACTCGGTTTGAGTATTGATAATAAATGTAAACAAAATATTTGAAAAAGTAAACAATTTGTTAAACTTAATACCAAATTATTTTAGCAAATTCTTTGGATTGATCTGGATTTTTGTTTTTTCCAAGAGTTGGTATATGGAGCTCTCTCACATTAGTAATTCGCGCTTCAGCGAGGAAAGATCTTTTCGTCGTTTCTATTATTTCGAATAACAGAAACACGTTTCGGTGTTTGCTTTTCGGTCATCGTGGTTGCTGATCGGCATGAATTTAGGTTATATACCTATATGCATGCGTTTCCGGTTTATGACATAATAAGTTAATTAATTTAGTTTAAGTTTTTGCAAATTATACAGTTCGCCCTAACCTCCATTGCGAAGGTAATGGTTGTGCAGGACGGCTATATGCATTAAATCGTGCTTTTGGAGATGGCTGTATAGTTTCTTTTAACTGGCCAAATAGTTCTTCATTACGGCCGTATAGGTCGGAAAAGCTCTCTCGATTTTGGGTATAATGACTTTGTGCTGCTGTTTGTAACAACCAAAAATATTTGACCTACACCCATCTTTAATTATACCGATCGAATCAGAATCACTATCTGATTCGATTTAACGATGTCCGTCCGTCCGTCCGTCTGTGTGTCCATGTAAAGCTTGTAATCAAACTGCAGGTCGCAAATATGAATATATTTTGACGAAATTTGGTATTTGATCTTTTATCGGCCATGGGATGACGCTGTTGAAATTGGTGAGAATCGGTCCATGTTCAGACCTAGCCCCCATACAAATGACCCCTATGAAATCAACATAAATTGTCATAAGATCCAAATTATCATGCAAATCTTAGTCAAATTGGGTTTGTATGTATATATTACATCCGCTAATCAGTAGTCCAAAAATGATCCCTATTGGACAACTCCTAGTCATTGGCCCCATATAGAGCTGCTTCCCGATCTTCACTTAAATCTATCAAAAAACAGAAATATTGCACTGATTCTTCTCAAATTTTGTTTGTATATATTTTTGCAAAATACAAGAGACTTTACCAAACATGGTCATGATCGGTCCATTTTTGTGCCTAGTCCCCATATAGATATAGCGTCCGATATGAACTTTTTCATATCTGCAGCCGAAAAAATTAATAAAAATCCCACTCAAATTTGGTTTATGCTTATTTTCTATATCCAGTTAGTTGGGCCTGAGAGATAGGGTCTCTAAACGCATGGTATAGGGTATCGTATAGTCGGTCTAGACCGACTATAATTTTCTTACTTGTTTTTTTTTTAATATTGCCATATTTGGAGAATAAAATTTTTTTTCCTTACCAAAAAGGAAGTTTTCACTATTTACACAATACAATACAAAATCTAATCCAGTGATGCCAACTTTTTACTTTGAATTAAATTATGTTAATAAAATATATTTTAATTTATTGGCTCCAAATACTACTACCTGGGAATTATTATCGAACTTCAATGTTCAAAGTCAAAAATCGATAAGAACCGTAAATAGCGAACAACAAAAATCGCCAAAATAAAAAATTGCCAGAAGCAAAAATAGAGAATAACAAAAATCGCCGAAATCGAAAATGGAGAGTAACACAACACTCTCAAAAATCGAAAAAAAAGCCGCCAAAAATCGAAAATCTCGAAAACCAAAACGCTAAAATAAAAAATCGCCAAAACATCAAAAATTGCAAAAAAAAAAACAAAAATCGCCAAAATTGAATTCTAAAATTGCGAAAAACCGAAAATCGCGAATAACATAAATCGCAACAAAAAACATGCCAAAATCAAAAGTCGCCAAAAACCGAAAATCGCTAAAAAAAACAAAAATCGCTAATATCAAAAAACACAAAAATTAAAAACCGCAAAAACCAAAAATCGCCGAATCAAAAAACACCAAACTCAAAAATCAAAAATGGTCAAAATCTAAAGTTTTCACCTTGCCCATTAGAGGATGTGAAAAAGATTCTGATTATAACTATTTTTTTTTTATTAAATGACTTTAATTAAAGTGGTAATATTTTAATAATAAAGTTTAATTAAATAATTGTTTTGTTAATGTCCTATTTATACCAGACCCCCCATTACTCACTAATAGTGAGATCTGCGCTGTAAGATTTTCCAGTACTCGAGTAGTAAAACTAAAATTGTTCATGTAAAAGATAAATATACGTATTTGGTAAAACAACTACATCTATACCTTTCCACCACTTTCCATACAAATACAGGGTAGCGCACGAACCGTGCTACAAAAACAAAAAGTAATAACTTTTTTACTGTGTGAGTAATCGGCTTATTTTTTAATTTTTTTATTAAAACCTATGCTTGGGATACCGAAACGGGGATTTGGCTATGACAACACATAATTCATGATGACTTATACTTGTTTCCGTACAAAGTCCAAATTACTAGCAAGTGAAGGCCTCTGGATTTGCCTATTCGCCCGGAATTTAAAAAAAAAAAAAATTGATTTAAATGGCTGAGGACGACTACTGGTTGATACGTTGGTAATTTATGTCTGATGAGGCCCATTTCGATATAAACGGCAATATAAACAAGCAAAATTGTCATGTCTGGAGTGAATCTAATCTACAAATACTGCAAGAGAGGAAACTGCACCTGGAACGAGTCACTGTGGAGTGCGCAGTTTCATCAAGGTTAAATGTAGGCCATATTTCTTGGAAGAAAACGATATAATAGTGACTGTCAATGGCTGTCGAATGGAAGTTCTCAAACAAATTAATGTCCACAAACACCACTTTCTGCTGGCTTTTAAGGTCACCTGATCTGACTGCACCAGCCTTTTTTTTGGATTATGTCAAGCAAGAAATTTACAAAATGAAACTAAGGAACTTGACAGAATTGAACAATATTTGAGGCGATTATTACTTCAACCCTTCAGGCCACAATATCGCATATCGTTGGATAAGCATGGAGGTAATTTTTTCACAAAAAATTAGTTTTATAAAATTAATTTGAATTTTCTACAGAATAAAAAAAAAATTAAATACATTGGTTAAAAAAAAATATTTCAATTTCTTATTGTAGCACAAAGCTCGACCATTTTTTATACAAATTTATATATTTGACATCATTTTACATAAAATTTTTGTAGTTCTCATATCAACATAATACTTTTATAAAATATTGAAACAATCGGATGAAAGATGTGGGGTGGGATAGAAACTAAAACAAGTAAGAGTGTTAAACTCGGCAGTGCTGAATCTTTGATACCCTCCACCTTGGTTTAAGTATTGATAATAAATGTAAACGAAATATTTGAAAAACAATTTTTTAAACTTAATAATTTGTAAAAATTTGTAAAAATTATTACAAAATTTACTGAATTCTATTCGTTTACTTCAAAACCCCGGTAAAAGAGAGCAAATGAGAGCGTAAAATGGCAGTTAATTTTTTGAAAACTTGCTAGTTTTCACTGGTTATATTTTTGCCAGTAAGAATTAGGTAGCAAGAAAAAACATACGATTGAGTTTTGTGGTAAATAAAAAAAAAATACTACAATTTTATTTTTGTGCAAAACTTTTAAATAATAATTCTGAGGAAATTAATGATAGAAGAAGTAAGTAAATATTCACATAACCATGTTTCATTAATTTAAATTTTTTTAAACTGGATCCTGCGAGAAAAATGTGTGTATCTGCCAATTTCTTTCATAATAAATGCCTATTTTCAAAAGCAATAGATAATGATATTAAGTTCAATGAATATTTATACATGTTAAATAAAATAAATTCTTCTACTTAAGGTATATTTCTTTTTTTAATTTAGAGTTTCACTTCTTCTTCAAATGTGTTTAAAATCAGTTGTTTCAATGATCTTGCAAATTCTTACAAATTGCTGTTCCTTTACTATTTTGGATATTTATGATTTTGAGAACTAATTTTTCTTACTCTCTGAAATTTCGGTTTTTACTGGGAAAGTAAATGAACAGAGCTATTATTAATTGGCGCTCCAACGAGAAAAGATCGTTTTCGTCTTTTCTATTATTTCGGATAAAAGAAAACACGTTTCGGTGTTTGCTTTTTGGTCATCGTGGCTGCTGATTGGCATTCATTTAGATTATATACATATATGCATGCGTTTCCGGTTATATGACATAACCTCTCGTTTAATTTAGTTTAAGTTTTTGAAAATTAAATAGCTCTATTCGATTTTGTGGTAACACAAAATAACACAATACAATACAAAATCTAACCCAGTGATGCCAATTTTAGATTGAATTAAATTATGTTAATAAAATATATTTTCATTTAATGACTCCAAATACTAAATACTACCTGGGAATTATTATCGAACTGCAATGTTTTGGGTTTTACCTTGCCTAATGAAGTTAAATTTTAAAGTCGTCATGAACACTGGTTCAAATTAGGGATGCCAAACGCAAAAAACCAAATGTCTAAAAAATTTTAAATAAAATAACTTTTTATCCTTATTTTCTGAAAAAATTAAAATTTTCATTCAAAAAAATTGTGAAAAATAATATATAAATAATATTCTCATCAAATTAGGCTTTATTTATGTAACAAATTTTATGTTCGGAATTCCTAAATATCATTTGAGGTTTTCTAAACTTCATTGAATTTAAATTAATATTTTCTTATGCTCTTCATGTGTCCTCAATCGCAATATTTTTATACCCTATACCACTATGTGGTTTGGATATAATGAAGTTGTGCTGCTGTTTGTAACAACCAAAAATATTTGACCTACACCCATCTTTAATTATACCGATCGAATCAGAATCACTATCTGATTCGATTTAACGATGTCCGTCCGTCCGTCTGTGCGTCCATGTAAAGCTTGTAATCAAACTGCAGGTCGCAAATATGAATGTATTTTGATGAAATTTGGTAGTTGATCTTTCCTCAGCCATGGAATGAACGCTGTTGAAACTGGTGCGAATCGGTCCATCTTCAGACCTAGCCCCATACAAATGATCCCTATGAAATCAAAATATATTGCCATAAGATCCAAATTATCATACAAATCTTAGTCAAATTGAGTTTGTGTGTATATATTACATCCACCAGTTGCCCAAAAATGATCCCTATTGGACAACTCTTAGTCATAGGCCCCATATAGAGCTGCTTCCCGATCTTCACTTAAATCTATCAAAAAACAAAAATATTGCACTGATTCTTCTCAAATTTTGTTTGTATATCTTTTTGCAAAATACAAGAGACTTTACCAAACATGGTCAGTATCGGCCAATTTCTGGGCCTAGTCCCCATATAGATATGGCATCCGATATGAACTTTTTCATATCTGCAGCCGAAAAAATTAATAAAAATCCCACTCAAATTTGGTTTATGCTTATTTTCTATATCCAGTTAGTTGGGCCTGAGAGATAGGGTCTCTAAACGCATGCTATAGGGTATCTATAGTCGGTCTAGACCGACTATAATTTTCTTACTTGTTTTCTAATTTCAGTTCATTTTTTAAATGTAAACATATTTGGTGTTTTCTGAATTTCAATTTGCGTTTAAAGAATAAAATTTATATTTTATTTAAAAATACAATTGATGTCTTCTAAGTTTCAAGTTATTATTTCCGACGTTCTAATATGATTTTCTGAAATTCAATTGATATTTTCTAATTTATAATTGGAAATCTGAATTCCAATTTTTAAAATTGATATTTTCTTAAATTTTAATGGCAAATTAGAAGAGTGTAATTTTGTATTTATGTCAATAGTACTGCTTTAGTAATTATAAAAAAATTTTTAAAATTTTATGTAATCCCAATCAGATATTTTATAGGTAAAGCAGAATAATAATTTTATATGTCTCTCTAGAACTGAGAATTTTATAAAAAAAAAATAATATACCGATTTATATCTAACATGTTTATTATGAATATATATATTCCAACTTTTGAAACCGATGTCTTCCGATCGGGATGAAATTTGCACCAAGGTTAGTCCTATTGGATAGTAGTTTAGACACAATTTTCCAATAAGATCGGTCAAGATCTCTCTGAGTTAGAGGGGGATCAAAATTTGACATTTTGGCCAAACAGGTGTTTTTTCTCATCCATGTAACTTATTACCTATTGTTCTTAGGAAATTTCCTCCCAAATAGTTTAGATAGCTATTTCTTCAATATTTCGGAAAAAAATACTTAAAAAAAAAATTGTAGACTTTTTTTTTTTTGCTAAATTAAAGCATTTTTTGCCTTTATTTTCAAAAAGGGCATTTTTTTTTTTTTTTTTTTCATAAGAAAGCTTAGGATTTTTCCTTTAAGAGCTTTTTGGTCGCTTAGTGGGATGGGAGTGGGATATCTATCAAAATAAATGTTTTGTAACTCAAGACAACGGTTTTTCAATTTTTCACAAATGCACTATTTTGAATTTTTTCCTATTTGTGTGAAAAACCTTACAAATAAAACTTATACTGAGAAACTAGACAAATTAACCTTTCCGAAGGTATGTAACATACCTTCATAACATAACAGAAGAGAATGGTTATCTGTAACCTGAAAGTGTTATTTGCAACATTTCAATCTGAACACGAGGATGTTAGAAATGGCTTCACGAAATTAACCCAAATGAGGCCAAAAAATTGCGTTTTGGCAGAAAGCAGCGGAATTCACACAGTATGCATTTGCATTTACCATGAAAATGTTAAACTGATGTTGAAGGAAATCAGCTTAAAGTATTAAATAGATGATTCGGCAGAAGATTTACACGATTACCGCGATTGCCTTAAATTGACTATGAGTCCTAATGCAACAACTTCTTGCCACTTAGGTGAATGTACCAATTGCCCGAAAACCACATTCATCAAAGGAAATTTAATCAACTCTTTAGATCAAGAATATATAGAGGAGGTCAAATTTGATTCTTGGATTCAGATACGCATTGACAACAATCATTTTAAATGTGGATGATTTTGTGGAAGAAATGTGTACAGGATTGCTAAACTTGAGAGACCATGACTCTTTAGTCGAAGAGCAATGGTCATTCTTCAAGGATTTGAAGATGCATTTGAAGTCTGGTGAATTCGTTATTATATATGATTTCGCAGAAAACTATAAATATGTTCTTCAGGATGCCATACAAGCATTCCACTTCAATAACGACCAAGCAACTATATTCACAGTAGTTATTTATTACATGAAAGATGAAAAACTTGAACACAAAAGTATGGCAATCATATCCGACGATTTAAAACATGATAGCGTTGCAGTTTATGAGTACGAGAAGATAATACTAAAATATCTAAAATCTAAATTTATAGTAAAGAAGGTATACTACGTTCCGGACGGAGCTCGTCAACATTTTAAATGGCCCATGAAAAAGATTTTGGAATGCCAGCTGAGTGGTATTTTCATCCTACTGCTCATGATAAAGGAGCATGTGATGGTATTGCAGCAAACTTTAAAAGAAATGCAGCGAAGTATAGCCTCCAGTGTCTCATCAAGATCGCATCTTAGATGCGACTACTTTATTCCATTGGGCAAAGAGTTATTTTAAAGAAACTAAAATAGTTTTTAGTAGCAAAGGAAACATTGAAGACCAGATTCGATGCTGCGGTAACAATCGATGGCACCGCTCAATACCATGCTTTTATACCGCTTGTCGATGGAAGACTCAAGTTGAAAAAGTTTTCTGCCTCTTTTCAATTCGATTTCTTTCCAAAGACAACAAATAAACAAGCAGCGAAATCAACAGCTGAACTTAGTAACGCCAAGAAAGGATTGAAAAAAAAACGCAATAAATAAAGACGACAAAAAAGCTGGATGAAAGACTGGGTATTTAAAAATTTACAAGACTTAAGTACTTCATCAGCAACAATAAATTAAGTATAAAAATAGTTATGATATAAATAAATCTAATGCAATTAAGATTAAATTTTAATAAATTATTTATCTTTTTATTTTTAATATTATTATTATTATACATTAATTTAATTATTATTAAAAATAAATAAAAAATAAAAATTTTTCAACATTTCTATAGAAAAAAAGCGATTTTTTTCATGAGGTTAACATATTCTGGGTATTACAGTATCGAGGGTATAAAATTTTAGTTAGGTATGTTATATACCTTCGGAAAGTTTTGTTTGTCTAGTTTCTCAGTATAAGTTTTATTTGTGAGGTTTTAGACACAAATAGGAATAATTCAAAATAGTGCATTTGCGAAAAATTGAAAAACCGTTGTCTTGAGTTACAAAACATTTATTTTGATAGATATCCCACTCCCATCCCACTAAGCGACCAAAAAGCTCTTAAAGGAATAATCCTAAGCTTTCTTATGAAAAAAAAAAAAAAAAATGCCCTTTTTGAAAATAAAGACAAAAAATGCTTTAATTTAGCAAAAAAAAAAGTCTAAAAATTTTTCTTTTTTTTTAAGTATTTTTTTCCGAAATATTGAAGAAATAGCTCTCTAACCATTTGGGAAAAAATTTTCTAAGAACAATAGGTAATAAGTTACAAGGATGAGAAAAAACACCTGTTTGGCCAAAATGTCAAATTTTGATCCCCTCTAACTCAGAGAGATCTGGACCGATCTTGTTAAAACTATTTGTGTCTAAACTACTATCCAATAGGACTAACCTTGGTGCAAATTTCATCCCGATCGGAAAACATCGGTTTCAAAAGTTGGTGGCACTTGACATGAAATCCCCCATATATAGAATATATTTATATTATTTTGTTATTTAAAAAATACAACATCAAAAGTTATTTTCGTGTTTTTCATTAAATAAATTAATACATAAAATTTTGTTGGTAAATTTACATTGCTTTTTTTATATTAACAACTAGGTAGTTTTACATTATTTACTTTAGCTTTTGGTGAATTTTTATTCCTTTTATATAATCTCGTAGTGTCTGATTGTCGAAAAAATTTTGAATTGATTTTTAACCCCTTTCCCGTGACCCGATTGATCTGAAACTTTGCAGACAGGGTCGTGGCTATGCCAAAATGATTTTTCAGTGATGTCAAAACAATGGAAACTTAAAAATAGTATACCAGAGTTGATATGAAACAAATTTACAGAGGTTTAATTTTTATAATATTACTACCACAACGACCACAAAAATAACAAGTCCAGCTATGACAACAATACAACATTTAGACTAATAACAAGAACAATAGAGAAACATCATATTTTTCATTACTTTTTTTTACTTTTTCAGATATTTCCCTGGACCTGTTCCACCGATTTTAATGATTTTTCTCATTGAATCATTTTCACTAAAAATGATCACCCTAGCTGTCCTATTGCGGCCGTGATCGTGACAAGAACAACATAGAAATTAATATATTTTCAAGACTTTTTTATTTTTAGTTCTTCATTCAGATCTCAGATATTATTCAACCGATTTGGCCGATTTTACGCAGCAAACTTTTCAGGATGTCAGTGAATCTTTTTTTATGCCAGCGAGCACCCTAGCTATCCGGTTGAAGTTGCCATCGTTATTTCCACAGACGGACAGACGGACATCGCTATATCAACTCCGCTTGTTATAACGATCACAAATATATATATTTTATGGGGTCCAGAATTTTTTTTCTAATTATTACAAACGGAATGACAAACTTATATATACGCTCTGCACACTGGGGTGGAGGGTATAATAATATTCACAACTTCTGTTGTTGTTTTTTTGTATTATCTTCATATTGATATCTTAAGTAAACAGATCGGTAGTTACTAGCTCAAAATAGAGTCTAACGAGTTAAATTACTATCGAAAAAATTAACAACAAATTAAAGCTTTTCTATACAAAAATGGAAGACATAAGAAATTACTTGGCATTTTCCGTTTTGATTTTTTCCCGATTTATCAGCATTTTTTTATCTTTGGAAAATTATTTGTTTAATTCTTAAACTATGTAAAAAGAAATTGGTCTTTAAATTTTTTTTTAATTATTTGTTCCGAAAAAATCCTAGACCCACTTTTTCTCAATTTCGTTATATGGCTAGTTACCAAGCAATTTATTTAGCAATGATTTTATAATTTCAAAAATATTGTATTAATATTACAACAGAAAAAAATTAAAAAGTTTGAATATTAAACTACTCCTTGCTTAAATATATTAAATTCAAACATTTTATTTAAGTTATTGCAGTAGTTTGGGCAAAAAAGAAAAAAATACCAAACTGTTGAAAAGATTGCATTGAAAAGAGCAAAAGTTACATTTGTAATGCAATGAATCAAACGAACACTTACACATATTGAAATCTAATGAAAGGAAAATCCATTTTCTTTAAATATACTTTAAGATCTTTTTACTTTTATTTGCCTTTAAAATACATTTCAACTTCTATATAGCACTTCTATTAAATTGCCAACACTAGAACTGGTAGAAACAAAATTGAGATTGAAACTGAAAAGGATAAAAATTGCAAAGAAAAAGCAACAGAACTCTTCAAATGATATTGAGCTAAAATGATACTTGCATTAAGTATAAATGTTGGGTAATTTTATGGAAGATTACATGCAGTTCGTACACAAATACATTTATCTAACAAGAACATAACAACAAAACAACTAAAAATGGTCGGTCTTCCTTTTTTTCTTGCAGAGAATGAGTTTACTCATTTTTGAAGTTTGTCTTATTTTGTTTTTTTTTTTCTCTTAGATTATAAATTTTTGATGAAATGTTGAAATAATGATTGTGTAAAAATGCTAGAATTGTTAAGCGAGTTTTTTTTTTTTTGATTGCTTGTTGCAATAAGATAAAAATTGTTTTTTTTTTATTTTTGTATCACTTTTAGCCAGACGTCTATATGTAACCTGTGTACAAAAAGTATATAAAAAAAAGTTTCAATTCAAAAGATTGCATATCGAAAAATAAAATTAATAAGTAAGCAGTATGAACCGAAATAAAAATGTCATGATTATGCAACTGAATGTTCCAGGCGGATAAAAATAATTAAGATATGGGAAAAATGTTGAAGAGCATCGCATTTTATATAAAAAACATTTTAATTAATATTACAAAAAATTGCGCTATATTCTCCACAACAGTTTTGGAGTGGCGGACATGCTCACCAGAACTTAACCCTATAGAAAATTTTTGAGGTATCTGGACAAAAGTACATATGTACTTGGAGGTAATCCAAAGCTTTTTATCAACTGCCAGTTTAAAAACCACTTTAAAGGAAGAATTGCAAAAACTTTATCAAAACACAAATAACAGTCGTGTTAGTAGTATGGAAACATAAATAGAGGATGTTCACTATAAGATAGGATAGTGTATGCAATATTCTTTTTCCATAAATATCGTCATTTCTTTACTTTTGGTCAAAAAACCTTGATGATCTTATAATTGTAAAAGACTTATATTTTTGTTACTGTTAACACTGTATAACTACTATTCAGGGGTGTGTGAGAATTTCGACGTCAGGGTGAAAGTAGTTGGTAAGCATAGGAAAACATTCAAAGGGTTTGGCGTTATCAGACCTTTTATATTATTGATAGAAAAAACGTAAGAACAACTATGGAGAGTATGATGAATACTATTTTTTCTTAATAGTTGTTATATGTTCTATACTTATCTGATGTTTTTTCTATTCCAAAGGTAAAAAAAAAAAAAAAAATATAACGTCATAGTCTGAGAATGACAAAGCCTTTGAAGGTTTTACTACACTGTCATAGTACATTCAGCATGACTTTGATTTTCTCACCCCCAGATAACACATCTCGGACACAAAATTTTAAATTTGTGTTCAGACCTAGTCCCCATACAACTGAATCCTATGAGATCGACTTAAATTGCTATAATATCCAAATTATCATATATGTATATCTCGGTGAAATTGTTTAGTATATCCGTTTATCAGTACTCCAAAAATAAACCCGATAGGACAATTCTTAGTCGTAGCCCCCATATGAAGCGGATTCGATCTAGTAAAATATCTATTAAAATATATAAATATAGCATCCGATATGAACTTCTTCATATTCAAAGGCAAACAAATTAAAAACAATGAAGCCCAAATTTGGTTTATGCTTATTTTCTATATCTAATTATTTGGACATAAGATATAGGTTCTTTAAGCGTATGGTATAGAGTATCGTATAGACGGTCCAGACCAAATATAATTTTCTTGTTTTTATTTGGTTTTCCCCAGACCACAGTGCCTTATATGAACATATTCCGTCAATTTTTTGCCGGGGAAAGGAAATAAGAAAGAGCTCAGTATCTAAGTTATTTTTCCTCGAGAGAGATTTTGTACGTTTCATACAGTATCTGGAACCACCTCATCTATAGCACTTATTTCCTGTGAAAGCGTCCTAAAATTCAGGCTACGTAAAACCAAAGATATTTTCCTAAATTCTTTATGAGTAAAAGAATAAGATTGAATCTTCTTGTCTCTCAGCAAAAACATTATTTCAGACGGATCTAAAATATGAAGTTTACTCTTTTGCTTATTAACATTTTTAATGTTGTATGTAGTTTTTGTGGACTTAGTTTCTAGTTGAACAATAAGATGTGTTATATTGATGATGTGGAGAAATATATTCTTTCCTTCATCGCCTGAAATTTCTTTCGCCATTTTCTTTTTATTTTTTATGTCGCTGTCATTATTTTCAAACTCAATATCGCCCAAAATGGAAAATCTGTTTTGGTTGTTGATAGAACGGTCATATTCCATCTGCTATCGCCCACTAAATGTGGAAATATCTATTTTCGTGGGTGAAGTAGTTCCCTCCAGCCTCTTGCGCTTAGCCGCCTTCTCGTTAGATGGACCACCATCTTCGTCTGCATAGAACCAAAAAAAAAGGTTTTCAAGAAAATTCTATGCTCGTTATTGTTAGGTATGAAGATAGCCGCAGCTAGATTAATATTGTTACGATTTCACAAATAGTGTTACGATTTTATTAATAAATAACAAAACCGGCAACGATAACCGTTTTATAACATCCCTTCGTTACAACTCTTTGACGAATCGATATTTTAACTTTATCTTGAACATACGAAAATCTAACTTGTTTTTGGTGAAAGAAAAAGAAAAGAGATGAAGAGTTATGAAATAATACAAAGTTTAGACGAACAAATGAAAAAAGTGCTTGAATATTGTCTCGACAATTTATCTGTAAATAAGATAAATTTATAACTAAATTTCAATAAGAAGACAAGCTCAAAATTCAGCGATGACGGAGACCTTAATAACCAAATTCAAACTGTGAAATTTGGGCCTTTAATAAGAAGAGTTGACACTTTTATTACACCGAACAATTATTAATAATTTTTTACAATAGATTCTGCGGCCATCATCATTGATGCACTATCATCTACAGCACCATTTTTCATCTTGCATCGAACCATTGATCTCTTTAAAAACTCATCCATATACAATTGTCATCATCATTTTACCAGCATCTTTTGTGGCCCCGTATCTGAAGTTATATAATTTAATATAACCAAAAATACAATAGATACCTCTCGGGAACCAATTTAATTAAAGAATAAAATTATATTAGTTAAATTTAAATAATAAAAGACCAGTCTTTTGTAATAATATTAATAGGTAAGGCGATTTCTTGTGACCGATGATTTGTTAATCGATTTTACGCCAAACGTATCTTATTTGAAATGTAATTTTTTATCTGTCCATCAGATTTACAGGTTTTTAAATTTATATATATATATATATATACAAATATATATATATATATATTTTTTTTTTTTTTTTTTTTTGAGTAAAATGCATTTAGAGTTGCTACTAACACATACATAAAATTATACAATGCTATGTGAGTGTTTATTAAATTTGTTAATGAGTTTGTTTTCTTCCTTCACAATAATAATTGTTGAATTTAAAAATAAATAATAAAAATAATAATAAAAAAATAAAAAATAATAATAAAAAAAAAAAAAAAAATATATTTGAATATTTTTCGTACAGAATTTTTTTTTAATAAAACAAAAAAATATATATTTTCCACATTTTCCAACCGATTTTTTTTAATCTGACGCGTCGACAGAGGATAGTTTTAGCTGTCAGATTATAGCGAGAAAGTCTGGAAATTGTGTTTTTTTTTAATGATATTTGGATGTCATTATTTCGTACGTTATTGAACAGAAAACATTAATATTTGATATAAAATGGACCAATATTTACGGTTTTCAGAAACACCAAAATATTTGGAATCGTTTTATTATTCGCAAAATTCAGTACGGGTAAAAAAGATGTTTTATAGTTTTATATTTTTTATTAAATTAAAAAAATTCATAATATTAAGTCAACAATTAGTTAAACTGTAAACAAAAAGACTTAGAAAAAGATTAATTCTAAATATCTCAAAAATATGAAATCAATTATGGTAATCTTCTAAGCAATTACGGTTTCTGTGAATCAGAAAGGTCTTTTACCAAAGGCCCGATTTTCCTTTCCATTTTTAGTACAAAGTAGAAAAGTAGTAATCGATTCTCTACATAAAAATTTACAACAAATACAAAGCCAAAGCTACAGTTATTTATGTAAAAAATAAAAACACAAATCACTGACTTGCTTTGAGTTGAATAAATTAGTTGCATATATGGACCATGGATTTTCTCCTTGAAGTAATTAAAAAAAATACTTTTTACGACACTTTTGTTTAGAAATATTGGGTCATTAAGTCCGAATCGACAAAAAAAAAACAATTCCAGCAGTTTAGGGTTTGGTCGCGATACTGATATTCGACGTAGAAAATTTCTTGGTATAGAATATTCTGTACAACATCAATTTTGCTAACTTTTTTTAAAGTATCGGTAATATTTTCAGCTGGCAATTTCACTAATGGTCACCAAAGACCAAAAGTTTCCACAGAATACGTTAAATGACGAAAAGAGCAAACATTAATTATTTTCCTTATAAATTTATAAAATTCACTTTCCTTTTTTAAATAAGGAACATATTTATATAAGTTTTTTTAAATAATGTATTTTAAGAATGAGCTACTTTTTAATTCGCCTGTGTCTTAAACTCACCATTAGAAACAATGTTTTAGTATGGACTATGTTAGAGTAATTTTAATACAGTTACCAATATTTAACCTTTAAATCCTAATATCGTTCTTCTGAATGAAACGAAACTCAGTGCTAGACATAAACTACAGTTTACAAATTACAAAATGATTAGAAAAGATAGAATAGGTGCAAAACAAGGTGGTGGGACGGCTATACTAATTAAAAACAATTTAAAAATCTATAATTTTTCAAACAATGTAACGAATTCACTTAAGTTCTTAGAAACTTGTATTATCAGATTGCCAATGATGGACAATAAATCCATATATATTGTTTCGGCATATTATCCATCCGGTAATAATGATTGTTATATAAAAACAGAAATACATAAACTCTTTCAATCATTAGATTTCCAAAACTATAATAACTACTATATATTAGCAGGTGATTTAAATTGTAAACATTCAGACTGGGGTAATCCTACTAATAACCCAAAAGGGCATAAACTTAAAGAATGGTTAACAGAAAATGAAATTAATTTCAGATGTAGACTGTATGCTTCAAGTTCCCCGTCATTTCCTCGAACCGGGTCGTATTTAGATGTTTGTATTGCTGATTCTAGATTGCATATACTTACAAAAAATAATACCTTAAATTGTATTGAGACGATAGATTATGACAGTGATCATAATGCCATACAAATATGTGCTTATTTAAATAATGAACAGAATCCATTTATTTTTATAGAAGAAAGACCCATATCTAAATACAACTTTAAAAAAACAAATTGGAAAAAATTGCAGAATAATATCATTCGCAAAATAGAAAGTGAAACACAAATACCTAATACCAGAAATCTCACAAACACTGAAATTGATTCTCATTTATGTAAATTAAATAATGTAATAATCTCCGCCATAGAAACTATAGTTCCAAAATATCAAAATTTAGAATCATTTTCCAAAATAAATCATCCAACCATAAAGAAGTTACATGCAGAAAAAAGTAAAATTCTTACAATTATAAAAAAACACCATAGACTAGAATATACTCTATCGGAATCTATAGTTAATTTATTGAAGGTTAAGTTAAAATTGATCAAAAAGCTCATAAATGAAAACTTTACAATACTTCTAAACAAATATGTTCAAGAAAGATTAACCGAACTAGATCCCAAAGATTCGAAACAAATGTTTGAAGGAATAAATAAAAATTTCAAAAAACTTAAACCGTTTAATTTACAAAATTTAAAAATGCCACAAAATTCTGAAGAGATATTAAATAGAGCGGGAATTGACATCGAAAACCTAGAAAAGGATAGCTCAGATAATTTTATAATAAGAGAACAAGAAGAAATGTTAGATACTCTTGGTGCTTATCTTGAGTCTATTCACTCTTATAAACAGATTAATCTGGACAACAATCAACAAGTGCTAGTTAATAATTATTTTAATGGATTCATGGAATTGAAAGAAAATTTCGAAAACAATCAAACGACTATAACAAATTTTAGTATTGAAAAGAAATCAAACAATATAAATGAAAATCAAGCGGAAGAATATTTCATAACAAGGGATAAGATTTATTACATTTTCTCTAACTTAAGAGGCAAATTATCTTCAGGTTTGGATAATGTACCAAATATAGTATTGAAAAACCTTCCCAAAATAATAATTTTTGAATATTGCAATCTTTTCAACAACATGATTAATAATTCATATTTTCCAACCATATGGAAAATGTCAAAAGTAGTGGTACTACCAAAAAAGGACAAAGATTTATATAATCCAAAAAATCTACGGGCCATTAGTTTACTACCTAACATCAGCAAAGTGTTTGAAATTTGTGTAAATAATAATATAAATAATATTTGTAAAAACTTAAAATTAGTAAGCGAAAAACAATTTGGATTTAAGTATAAACATTCTACAATTAACGCAACACATTTACTTACATCAAATATAACCTGGAATTGGAACAAGAAATTATGTACAGGCGCTTGTCTAATCGATATGGAAAAAGCCTTTGATAAAGTTTGGATCCCTGGGTTAATATTTAAATTAAATGAGTATCAATTTCCACTTTATCAAATAATAATGATTTACAATATGATTAGTAACAAAACATTTAGGTTGTTTCATCAAAAACATAAAAGCAAACAAACATACAAAATAATAAACGGGTTACAACAAGGAACTGTTAACGCACCCATTCTTTTCAACTTATTTATTCATGACTTATTAAATAAAATAGAAAACTGTATTGCATTTGCAGATGATATAATAATATATCATGCCGACAAAACAATAGAAAAAATTAACCAAAATCTTCAAGATTCTTTTGACATTGTTGAGAAGTATACTATTGACTGGAAAATGAAAATTAACACACAAAAATGTGAAACAATTTTATTTAGACCGCCAGTTGACAAATGCAATAGTAACATAAGGAAAAACTGGAAATTGTTTGAAATTAAATCACATCTTCATAATACTACTATAACAAATAAACAAATTGTTAAATATCTAGGTGTTTATTTAGATAAATTTTTATATTTCAATAATCATGTTAATGAAATTTTAACAAAAGCAAGAAACGCATTCTTCAAGTACAAATTATTATTTTACTCAAAGTTTGTAAAGCCTAAGGTCAAAATTATGATGTACCAATCATTAATTAGACCAATCATAACTTATGGATGCCCAATCTGGTTTAACATCTCACCATCTTACATGGAAAAAATACGTGTATTCGAAAGAAAGTGTTTAAGAGCTTGTACATCAATGTTTAGATCGACGCAAAGCAACTATACAAAGTACATATCAAATAAAAAATTGTATAATTCTGCCAATATTATAAGAATCGATAATTTTATTATACATTTAATAAGAAATTACATTTTCAGATGTACATTATGTAGCGAAAACAATTTCATTCTGGCACCCTACTATTCAAATGAAGAATATATATCTGATACCCTGAAAAATGGGTTTGTTCCACCTGAGGCATTTCTATACCTCGATAAGATTAAGAAAATTCAAAATGAAAATGGCATCCCAGTCTTTTATCATAATTTTAGACGGGCTAATATAAAAGCAGTTAATTGCAATCAATTAAATAATGATCTAAGATATGATGTCAGCATAGCTAACAGAGAACAAAACTCAAAAACCAAAAAATTTTGGTGGCTATAAGTATTTATTAATATACCCCTTGTTTTTTTTTTTATCCTTTAGACCGTTTTTAAGTTACAAAAATATTAAAGTAATGTTTTTAAACAGAATTTTTCCATTACAAAATATCAATAACTTATTCTTCATTTGAAGTAAGGAAACTAGTAAATTGTTTTTAAATAAAAATATATTATTATATTAATAATACTCGAAAGCCCGATTTTGGGACTTTGTATATAGAAAATTATTGTTAACTATTGTTTATTTTAGTTTATGAATTGTTATCCTATTATGAATTAATAAACGTTTTGAAAAAAAAAAACCACTTAAATTTAAAGTAAATTGTTTTTTATCCGTATTTATTATAACTGGCAGATTCCAGCACTCGAAATTCGAGTGCAAGTATTAGGCAATTTTTTTTCAACTTAGCCAATTCACAAACCAACACTTTTTTTTGGAATATTATTATAGTGAAGAAGAAAACAAACTTACAAATACATTAACAAATTTAATAAATACCCACATAGGATTGTATCATTTTATGTGTATGTTAGTATCGATTTTAAATGTAATTTACTTAAACTAAAGTCGAAAATTTAAAAATCCCTAAGTCTGGTGAACAGCTAAAAAGAAATACCTTTCAAAAAATATCTGTTGTGTCAAAATCGGAATAAAATGATAGAACAAAACATCGGTCACAAGAAATCGCCTAGCCTACTAATATTATAGATTATTAACTATATCGCACCAGTACCTCTAAAGTGAGTCAGCTTAAAATTTACAAAATTTCTGTAGAAGCAAACGGTGTTTTTTAATATTTTCTATAAAATTTAAAAACAGTTGTTTTATTGCAAAGAATTGCGAATAATAAGTATACAACAGTAGATGTTTTTGCGATCATCAAAAATAACAATTTTTTTTTTGGGTGCAACTCAAAATATGTCTTTTTAGTGGATCCTAAAGAAGCTACTCTTATAACGCAAATAGGGTTACAACTGTATTTCTTTTACGAAAGACTAGAAAAACCGATGTAAGATTTTTACAGTGGATAGATATGACCACTGTGTATCGTTTTCTTCCAAAAAGTGAAAATTGAAAATTTTTGAGTTGACTCACTTTAGAGGTACGATATGTGCGATATGTTGTTTTTTTATAATAATTTTATTATTTATCTTATAACTTGAGGAGTATAAAGGTTGTTAAGATCATAAGAGGTCATAGATAAAACCATTCAATAACCATTCGATGATACAACGTTTCAAACGACTGGCCTCATACGGTATATTGTATATAAATCAGTGTTTAAAAAGCTTTAAATCGATTTTCTCGCAAACAAATTTTCTGAAGCCCGTGAACATCATAACTCAAAACCTACTTGACCGATTCGTTTGAAATTTTATACAATATTTCTACATTAAAATCACCAGGTAATCGCGAATAGTTTTTTTTTTATTTACCACGTTCATCCCAATTTTTTAACAACAAATTTTCCGAATTTTCATAGCAAAGATCGTGTTTTTCACTTCAAAATGGAGCCAAAAAAAAAAAAAATAGAAAAACTCTTCATGATTACCTCGGGAAACATATCACCTTTTAAATGCATTTCGATCTCATGATCCGCTTAACTACTTTTTTGGGGGTCCTCTGGAGATTCGCTGTCACGGACTTATTTATTAAAACTTTTAATTGAAATTTTTTTCAAACATACTTCAAATGTTTCGCTATAACGTGTATATGAAATAAATAATCCACTATTATTCATAACTTCCAAAAACGAAGTTATGACAATACGTTTTTTTTCGCCTTTAATACCTAACATATCTCCATAGATTTGACAGCATCAAACACGCATTTATTTCATCAGCTGGTGTTGATTTTGAGATATTAGTCAAATAAATTTTGATTTCCACGGGAATATCTCATTGTTCGGTCCGAAGCTTCAATTGGTTCCTTGTGTCACATTGTTCATTCAGCTCACAACAAAATCTTAATTTGTTTTGAAACTCCAGGAGTGCTACATGTTTTTGATAAATTGCATGATGGTGATTCATTTATCGTCTTATTCAAAAGAAATTTGTTCTAACACCATCCAATAAAGTGGCTAAAATTCCACAAGATGCAAGTTTCAAGGCTGTTAAATTTTTTTTTTCTGAACTTTACAATACGAAAGTTGCCTAGGCAAATCATGTATATATATATAGTAAAAAGAAGCGTTTCTAGAATCGTACCTTGTGGGACGCCTATTTTACTGGAAATAGATTTGACATTTTATTATTGCTTATAAGTTTATAGTTGACTTTTTTGTTTGTTGTGTGATTATTTAGTCTGGCTTTGGGCTTTGGCGTAACGTATTATTGTCGATTTACTAAATAAGGCGATATAGGCCCAGTTGCGGGAGGGTATGCAGGGTATTTCGTGGTCGGAAATTTCGAATGCCTTTGACTGATCTAACAGCACTAGAAATGAAATGTTACCATCATCATGTTACCATTGCTATCTTGACATATTTTCCAATTTAGTCAAATATAGATAGCAATGGGACAATTTGATTTAGGATTGGGTAAAAATTTAGTATATTGCCAACTTTAAGGAAATACACTTTTTCTCATAAAGAGTCAAAAGTATGGGTAATAAGAGGTAGCAGTCCAGGGATAACTTCTTTTAAAAATTTGGGATACCTTTTATCAGAATCGACAACAGGAGAAGAGTACTTCCAGTTATTTTTCGCACTGAAAACAAAAAGCATTTTCGAATAAAGTTGAACTAATACGAGAATTGCGGGTATAATATCCATCGCACATGGAGATGTCAGGTATATCCGTAAAAGACTCGTTAAGCAAATCAATATTAATTTCAGAATTAACAATTTCCTTGGATTTACCGACACCAATTTCTCGTATAATTTTCAATGTTATTTGGAAGTCTACAGCAGAAATAAATTGACTAGACTAGTATGCAGATTTAGCAGCTATTACCATTTTAAGCAAACGCTATATCAATAATATTTTCCAAGAGTTTTTTTAAATTTTCATTGAAATCTAGGGAACTATTACACCCATTTTGATTATTTTAAACAGAAACCTGCACAAGATATCACTAAAACATTTTCAGTAAAAATGAGCAGCTCATCCACAGACGGGCAGACGGTCAGCGCTATACCAGCTCCGTTTATTATAATCTATAATATTAATAGGCTAGGTGGTTTCTTGTTATCGATGTTTTATTCTACCGTTTTATCCCGATTTTGACCAACATATATTATTTGAAAGGTATTTCTTTTTAGCGGTTTTGTTGATTTACAGATTTTTAATTTTTTTCCTTTATTTTGAGTAAATTGCTTTTAAATTTGCTACTAACACATACATTAAATTGTACATTTGCTGTGTGTGTTTTATTTAATTTAATATGTTTGTTAATGATTTTATTATCCTAATTCATAATAATAATAAGTTTTGGTTTGTGAATTTGCTAAGTTGAAAAATAAAGCTGCCTAGCAATTGCACTCAAATTACGAGCGCTTGAATCTGCTAGTAATTTTATAATTAAAAGCATCAATAATATGTATATATTTTGTGGGGCCCAGATATTTCGTTGTTTAAACATTATGAATGGAATGACATTTATTTTTTAATTTTTTCACCGTTATGAAAATTAGCCAAATCCGAATATGCAAAAAGCAATAATGGATTTTAATGCCTTTATTCGCCAACTACATTTCAGTATAGATAAAAAAAAACATATCCACATAACTAAAAGTTCACAATTTATATGCCGAATAATTTTTACCATCCTACTTTTAAACATAGGTTTTATTCTCAGCATTACTATGCAAATCTTGATTTTCCTTTTCTGGAGCTAGTTGCTCTCTCCTAGTTTTTTCTGTTGACTTTTTTTCTTTTTAATAAATTAGAAAATAAAAATGAAAGAACTGTATAAAATGTAATGAAAGGTTAATTCGTATATTTGGTACATAGTAAGTATGCTCCAACAGAATAATGCCAAAATGAGACAACAAAAAAAGAAGTAATATTAAAAAGAAAATATATTATTTGGTATTGCTTGAAAATGTTCTTACACTAAAGTTGTCATACAGTAGTTCAGATGGATGGTTTGGGGAACAAAACTTTTATTTGTTTCTTTAAGCAGATTGGTTTTATTTATGTATGCCTCAATACAATAAGATTATGTAGGCCATTAGACATATTGATTTTGTGGAATAAATTTATAGATTTGAATTTATTGTAAAAAATGTGAGAGTTAAATAGACAAATTGTTGTAAAGGAATTCATTTCTTATGCCGTCTTCTTTTCTGACAAAAAATGTCGCACTTTGCATTTTTTTTGGAATTTTTTTTTTTTTTGTATTCGGAGTTAAGAGCAACGTTATCTTATACATTAATTGAAAGGTGCTGTCTTCACAAAATTTTTGATTATTATCCTCTTTGAAGTCATGTGGTGAAAAAAGGGGAACAGTGGGGAAATATTCTCATACTGTGACCTGAAAGAAGTCAATAGCTGAAATTTTTTACGATTTACGAGGGCTTAACTTTCAGGCCTTTTGATTGGTGTATAAGATAAGGTTGCTCTTAATTCAGAATATATAATAAATACATTTTTCGAAAAAAGTGCATAAAAATGTGATATTTTTCCCAGAAATGAAAACGGTATTAGTGCCATTTGTTTCCACCTTATCCCAAATTAGAGGAAAATTAGTAAAAGAAATTAGTAAAAATTTGAAAAATTTATAAATTGCATTTTCGACACTGAAGGTTTTTCGAACTCTTGAAAGTTAGCTTATCATACATGTTCCCTAAAACAACATCGGTTATTATAACTTTGAATTTTGGCTTTTAAAAAAATGTATATCCTATACCACTATGTGGTCAGCGTATAATGACTTTGGGCTGATGTTTGTACCATGAAATATATTTAACCTCTTATTATAATGATCGACTTAGAATCAATTTATGAGTCGATTTCGCAATGTCGGCCCGTTCGTCCATCCGTCGCACTGTGGCTGAAATTTTGATTTCATTGGCCAAAAGTCTAATTTATTTTGTCACCGATTTTTTAAATTTTAATGCCTTTTTATAGCTAATATATCAAGATTAAGGTAGCAAAAAAATTAGAATAAACTATTGCTAATTGTGGGCGTGGCATGCTTTCAAACTCAACTGTTTTTTTAATTTCAGAAAAAGGTGATTTTTTTTTTGTTTTTTATCAAAAATAAATGGTTACTCCTCGCAAGCTATCATCGATAATGACACGCCGTCTTTTTTATAATGTTAGTAGGATTATAGTTTTTAGTTGTTGTAAGTGGTCATAGCTATACCATTTAACATTAGGGGCGTTATGAAATATTTATGAAACTACTATATTTTTCTCAAATTTCAACTTTAGTGGAAATTTAGAAAATTTGGAGATTATGTTAAGGAAACTGCAAAAATATATACAACCAACTACCCGTTGAGAAATATATCTGCAATAGTTCACAAAATGCTTTATCATGGAGAAGATGTCATTAAATATCATTTGGTGCCAATTGGGGGTCTATCAGAGGAGCCTCAGGAAAAAGGAATAAGGATATCAGAATTTATAGAGAGCAAAATACTAGAAAAACTTTACGAAATTCCACAAATGAAGATCTATTTAATATATTATTGGCAACGCCAGATCCGTACGTCTCCAGTATTCGAAATCAGTGGAAAGTGGAACATCGGGATTTAGATAAAGAAGTCAAAAATCTACTAAAGAACAGAAATAACAGAGAACAAAATATGGAATATTTGCAATCAATATTTGAGTCAAATGAATAATAATTATAATTGCCTTGCATTGTTATTTAAGTACGAAAAACATAGTATTGGTAAAAAAATAGTAATCAACAGAACCTACCATTTTTACAAATGAAATTAAAATCTATTGCAGTTTTTATTTTAAAATGTTTTTTTAAATTTTCAAATTTGACAGCAAAAAATAATAAATTTTTCTGTAGTAAGAGCAAGATTTTTAGATAATATTATTAACGTTTTTTTTAAGTTCATAATTCCTTGAGTGTAAACAATTTTGCAAATTTGACAACAAAAAATTTTTAATTTTTCAGTAATAATACCAAAATCTCCAGTTGATTTGTCTATTTTTTTTTAGGGTAAGATTTTTATTAAAATCCAAATATAAAATTTTTCAATAAATAAAAAAATAATAAACACATATTTCACTCTAAAAGTTAAGAAATCAAAAGTTGAATTTTGACCTAGAATTCCTTAAAAAGTCCGTAATCAATTTTAATGTAATTAAAATTCAGTCAAGCTGAACTAAATATCTATCCATTAAAAAAAAATTACTTAAATATTTTGATCCGTTCAAAAGTTACAGAATTTTCGCCAATGAAAAACGATTCACAGCCACTGTGCGTCGCATACTAGAAATTTCTTTCTGTAAGATACTGAATAAATACATAAATCAATAGAAACAAAAAAAGTTACGATTAGTTATATAGCTCTTTTTATATTTTAGCTGAAACTGGACTAAATTCCTAAAAATTGTGTGTTTTTTTGAAAACTGAAAATCGGTCAACTTTGAAGGGTTATATATCCTAAACTAAAAACTAATTTTCATGAATATAGTAAATTTGCAATCTTCGAACAATTTCCTATATTCAACTTTATTTGTTTTAGTGGCGCTACTGTGCATCGTTATAGCACCATTCGGCTGATATTGACCGCTTTCTATACATATTTGTAAAAATATGATATTTCGTGAAATTTGATGATATTCCAAAGGTAATTTCCCAGAAAGACGCCATAAAAATCTAAACTCCTTAGAGCTGTATACATAAAGATAATATATATTTCAAGCTTCATTTCATACCGAAAAAAGTGAAGCTTGAACACAAAAAAATACAAAACTAAAAAAAAAATTTCCTTATAGGAAAAAATATACTTTTTTTCACTGTTCATATTTTACTATATTCACAAATGATTCATTTAAATTTGAGCTCTGGGCAAAGAAATACTTGAAAAAGCTCGACCACTCATGTATGAAAACATTCACTCCAACGGTTGACATCATTTTACAAAGAATTTTCCAAAATGTATGATAAAAATTATTACATTTACTACTAAAAAATATCGAATCTTTGACAAACTCCAACTGGGTGGAAAGTTCTTGATTGCCATTCACTTGGGAGTGGCCAGGAACGATTCCTTTGTTGCATTGTCAATGCAGCTCACGACCTCCGGCTTTAGGCCAGGTATTCCCCGGGCAATGGCTTTTGGACACCCGTCCAAAGCTAGCGAATGTGAGAAGGCATCCTGCCTGGAGGATAGCTGGCAGCCCCAGCACCAGGATCGGTTGCGGAAGCCTAATCAGCTACTTCATCCTAAAACTAATTGATTAACGAAACCACAACAAATGAAATAAAACGATATGATCTACCGATGACAACCTTTAGCATGAAAACCCGGACAAGATTTGGAACATGGAATGTTAGAACGCTAATGGAGGCATCACGCCTGGCTCAATTGAGCAAAGAATTTATGAATTACAACTTATTATTTTTGGGCATAAGTGAAATGAGATGGCCTGATTCAGGCCATACAAACGGACTTCACCTTTTGTATTCTGGTAAACCCGCCAACGAAAAAAGATCATCTGGTGTTGGTTTTCTTCTCTCCAGGGAAGCACATAAAGCTCTTATTAGCTGGAAACCATACTCTGACCGCATAATCGCCATTAGATTACGTACACGCGCCAGAAACCTTACATGCATCCAATGTTATGCGCCTACAGAAGTCTCCGATTTTGACGTGAAAGAAGAATTCTATAGCCTTCTTGATCGAGCAATCACATCTTCAAATCGTGGTGATATACTGGTAGTAATGGGCGACTTCAATGCTCAAATAGGCTCAGATAACACCGGCCTGGAAAGTATCATGGGTGTACACGGCTTGGGCCAAAGATCCGAAAACGGGGAATTATTTATGAATATGTGCGCAGAAAATAATCTGGTAATAGGGGGCACACTCTTTCCACACAAACCAATACACAAAATAACATGGGTATCACCCGATCATGTTACAGAGAACCAAATAGACCATATAGCTATATCTAGAAAATGGCGTGGTTCTTTGTTGGATGTGCGAAATAAAAGAGGTGCTGATGTAGCCAGTGACCATCATCTACTCATCGCAAGTGTGCGCATAAAGATAGCGGCTATAAAAAAGAACGACCCACGTATATCTAAGAGATTCGATGTTAGTAGACTGAAAATCCCATCCGTCGCATCGAACTTTTCTAATGCCATAAATGAATCGTTGACGTCAACACCTCAAGATCAACGAAGGGATTGGAAAGTTACAAAAAATATACTAGTGAATGCTGCCACAGAACATATAGGTCTCAAAGAAAATAAACGTAAAGAATGGCTATCTGAAGAGACATGGACAATAATTAATGAAAGAAAGAAACTTAAAGCTGCACTTAACTCTGCAAAAACGCGAAGTGAAAAGTCGACTCTTCAAAACCAACATGCAAGTCTAGATCGTAAAGTAAAACGCAGTGCCCGCAAAGACAAACGCGCATGGACGAATGCCATAGCCGAAGAGGCTCAAGCAGCGGCAGAGACGAACCGCACCAGTGACTTGTACCGACTCATCAAGAAGTTATCAAGTAACAACTACTCAGTCACAGGTAAACCAGTGAAAGACAACTCTGGCACACTAATCACGTCCAAAGATGAACAGCTTGAACTTTGGGCTACACACTTCTCTGAAATGTTCACCCCACGCCCACAAGAAATTGCACCTATATGTAGCTGCATCAATCACAACACACGATCAAATATCAGTATTACCCCTCCAGTAATATCTGAGATTGTACAAGCCGTAAAAGCGCTTAAAAACAACAAAAGTCCGGGCAACGACAACATATCTCCAGAGCTCCTTAAGTTAAACTCCAGAACGAGCGCAGAACTTATTTTTCCCATTATTGAGGAAATCTGGTTATCAGAGATAATTCCAGACGAGCTAAAAGAAGGTATTATAGTGAAGATCCCCAAGAAGGGCGACTTAACAAATCGTAACAACTGGCGGGGCATCACACTATTAAGTATGATCAATAAAGTTTTAGCCCACGTTATAACTAAGAGGTTATCGGACTCTTTAATGCCAGATTTAAGAAGACAACAGGCTGGTTTTTGCCCCAAAAAGTCATGCGTTGATTACATTAACTCACTAAGAGTAATAGTAGAGCAGTCAGTTGAATGGCGATCTCCTCTTTACCTTATATTTATCGATTTTGAAAGGGCATTTGACACCCTGGCACATGATGTGATTTGGAATGCTCTTGAGTGTAAAGGCGTCCCACGTAAACTTATCCAACTTATAAAATGCCTATACACGGGAGCAAGTTGCCGAATCCTACACGATGGCATGCTTAGCCGTAAGATTGAGGTTGGTACAGGCGTTCGTCAAGGGTGTGTAATGTCACCACTACTCTTTAATATCGTGCTAGATATTGTGATGCAGCACGCAATGGTGGGCAACCGAGGAATCGTATGGGGTTTAAACGAGCGATTAGAGGACCTCGAATACGCAGATGACATATGCCTCCTTTCTCACAGCCACACTGATATGTCCACAAAATTGAAACGACTTATAGACATATCAGAGAAGGCGGGGCTCAAGATAAATATAAAAAAGACGAAAGTCATGCGTATTAACGCCGAAAACGTAAATTCCTTCCTGGTAAATAATGAAACTTTAGAAGAAGTCGATACATTCTGCTATCTTGGAGCCATTATCAATCGAACTGGAGGATCTAGCGAAGATATTGCTAGTCGAATAAAAAAGGGCACACAATCCTTTGGTCTGCTCAATAAAGTGTGGAAATCGTCCACAATATCACGTCGTATTAAAATTAATATATTCAACTCCAACGTAAAATCAACGTTGTTATATGGATGCGAAACTTGGAACGCTGCCTGCCGAGACATTAAATCCTTGCAAGTTTTCGTTAACAAATGTCTTCGAAGAATTCTACGAATCTTCTGGCCACGAACTATTTCGAACATCAACCTGTGGCGCGAAACAATGCAAACACCGCTGCGCGTAGAAATACAGAGAAGAAAGTGGAATTGGATCGGACATACACTCCGCAAAGAACCGTCCGATATTGCCCGAAATGCTATTGAATGGAACCCTCAGGGAAGTCGTAGAACAGGGCGACCAGCTCACACGTGGCGAAGACAAATCGACTCCGAGATAAGAAAAATGCGTAAAAGCTGGAGCGAAGTAAAAAACATAGCGATTGACAGATCTGAGTGGAGGAAGTTTGTTGAGGCCCTATGCTCCTTATAGGATCGAAGGGAATATATATATAATACCTGGTCGTCTTGCTTTATATATAACAACCTATGAGAGCCCAATTCTATGAAATTTTATTATTTATTAAATTTTTTTTTAATGTTTTATTTATCTATATTCATTAGGGTGACAGTCATATTTTTTTGGGATTTCAAGACGTCCGGATCGGATTACTATGGTACTGAAACTCAAAATTTAGCCTGCAAAATTTGAGCCAAATCCGCTCATTGAGTTCAAAAACATTTTTCACAAAAATTTTGATATTAATAAACGCGTTTTATTTTAATAAAATAATACACCATAATCTAGAGTAAATTATCTTTCTAACAATATATCAAAGTCTGTTATCAGTTGAAAAATAGCCAATTTATATCAAGTTCCCCAGGCAATAAATGCGCCGCAGACCACTTGATTAAGAAAATCGAGCTCACATTTTGAAAGAAGTTGAAATAATATACGACAACAAGATTTTTGCATTCTGCAATATGATCTTATGTAAAGAATTTTTCATCTCATCTATTGTTATGCCGTTCTAAATTAATGTCAAAACGGTACGAATTTTTTAGCACTATTTCAAAATCTACAATTTTACTTTTTCAAAAATTTTGTTCAAGAATTTTATCGAAATCAACGTTTGAAGCTCAAGGTCTTATTAACAAAATATATGTGATTAAAAATGCCAAACTATGTGGCTATCCTATTCTTAGTTTGGCGAGGGCAGCGATTTTATTTCAGCGGATTTGAAGAAAAATTTAATTTTTCATACTTTTTCAACTTTTGGGCCACATCTTTTTAATGTTTTCATATTTCAAATATCTCTTGCCAAAATATATACTACTTGATATAGCTTCTCAATCTTGTAAATTAGGGTTAAATGGAAATACTATAAATTAACACTCTTCAAGGTCAAAGGTCAAATTTAAAGAGATTTGCATTTTTCTAAAACAAAATATCGAAATAATATATATTTGTGGAAGGATTTCGATGAAACTTATTGAAAATATTTAAATAATTCTTAAAACTGGACTTATTTTTTGAAATTAAATTTATGAATATTGAAATAAAATTCATTAAATTTTATTATAGATATTTGCTGAACACACAGAAGATATATAAATGGATTTTTAATAAGTAATTTTAATAAGAGCCTGAAGGTGTACTAATCAGGTTAAGCCAATTGATCAATTTAAGCCAATTCCTGTTAGTAGAAAATTTAAATGATTATTACTCCAAAAAAATGTAACAGTTGGTGCACATCTGTCAAAATGGTGCACATCTGCAAAGGAATACCTCTAATATGGTATACTTTTTGTCAAAATAGGTTGATAAATAAAAGCGTAGAAGGTACCATTAGAAATAGCCTTGCCTATTAATATGTTATAACAAATGTTAACAAAATATTTGAAAAAGTAAACAATTTGGTATACTTAATACACAATTGTAACAACAAACACACTGAACTTTTAGCATGTTTTGAGGTATTTCCATAGGTTAGGACAGACATATTTTAACACAATTAAAAATTAAAATGATCGAAATATTGACAAACAATACTATCTTTAGTTATATGAATCCTGTAAATCTGATGTTAAAAACTATAGAGGAATTGTCAAACTTAGTTCAGTTCCCAAACTTTTCGACAAATTCATCACAGACTACTTGAGCCATAGTTATCATCTTTAATATCACGTCTCAGCATGGCTTTTGGAAGGGTTGCTCAACTAAAACTATTATTTTACAATTAACTACTATAGTCAACCGAGGATTTGTAAATAGTAAACAAACTGACTGACACCGACTTTAGCAAGGCGTTTGATTAAGTTAACCATAATCTTCTAAAAAAATTAAATTTGTTCAGGTTTAGTCACAAAAGTCTAAAGTGGATCAAGTCTTACTTATGATGAATTTCATGTAAAAATCGAGATGCATTGAACCCGACCCTCTCAGATATCGATGAAATTTTGTTTATAGCTAAATTTGATCAATACAAACAAACTCTCATTTTTAGAAATGACTGTTTTGCGATTTCTTGGGCGTGGCACAGTGGGAAAGTTTTCGAAAAAACGCGAAAATGGTCGAAAAGTGCTCCATTTAAAATGCAATAACTCAGAATCGGCTGAACCGATTTCCATGATCTTGGTATCATTAAAAAGATATTTTAACAGGCTTTACAGGCACGTTTATAACAAAAAGAAAATTTTAAATAACGAAAAAACCAAAAAGATCAAGGGTTTTTTTACAGTGTATTATTTTTTTAGAAAGGTTTATCATTCACCTATACCATATCCAAAAAGTAAAATGGGTTCTTTTTTAGTTTTTTTTATATAATTTTTTAAGTAGTGTCACTTCTAGTAATTGCCCTTATATTTTATATTTACAGGTAAAATAACACAGTACAACACATGATTTGCCAACTCAATTCGCTTTTATTCGCAATTGAGTAGAGGTAAGAATTTCAAAAATTTGCTGTACATATGCACAACATTCTATGGGAAAACCCTCGATCATATTTTTTATGATTCTCAGAATTAACAAAACGGAATAAACAAAGGGTTATTTAATTTTTATGATTGCGTAAGCAAAGTAATTTTTAGTTATTTGGGTTTCTCAGTTGGCTACCTGTGTGACTTTTTTACAGAAATTCAACCCACATTTAAAGGTGGTAATTATTCGGAAAATTTAAAACTCACACATGGTGAAACAGGTATATAGCCACCGTAAACAAATATGCACCCATTTATAAGTACCTGGAGTGCATTGATCGATGTTACTCATTCAACAAGTGTCGACGAACGCGAAAATTACAAGTCCATATTTTAAAAGTGCAACGTACCGAAATTCATAATTATAAACAGTTTCGAGAAGCCAAGATATCCCATTACAATTTTTACGCATATATTTTAAAAATTTGAGTGAATATGAATTCAAACAATAAGTACAGATGCATAAAAATATCTAATAAGTGTTGCTCTTCGCTTCGTAAAATAAGTGAGAACGAGGCTGCAAATATAATTGAGTATTTTCCAGCTGTCGCCAACATTCATTGTAGCCGTATTTGCGAAACTTGCCGGAATATACTGAGAAAATAGCGCAGTCGTAATGAATCCAACGTGGAGCAGAATGAAGTCTCAAATTATTTACCAATAACGCCCACTGATGAAATTAGCGAAGAATTGAATGAACTTCCAACTTGTACCAGCCGTAATGCAAACATCGAACTCATTGAAAATATAAATGATCACATTATTCCTCATGTATCAAACCAAATGATGCCTCTTAAATTGAAATATATCAAACGAGATGCATACAGAAATAGAAAATCAGTGCAAGTTTTGGAAAATATAGCAGATTCACTTGGAGCTGATCCATTATCTGATTTGTCACCGCAACTTGAAAACGTCAAAACCATTTACGAAGAAATTTTGCAAAACATCAAATATCAAATAGAGAACAGCTCAAATCTTTTGGAAAAGCAAAAACTTTTATCTCTCTTACCAATCAATATGAGTCACGCAGAAATTAAAGATCGTTTTGGGGATGATATATGGATATATCTCACGATTGTATCAAAAAAAGTAAAGATATCCAAAGGAATAAAACGAAGTTTGCAGATATCAATCTTTTAAAAATGAGCAGACGTAGTTTAACAACCGAAACTCTAAGCACAGTCAAATTATTTTATGAAGATGATGAAATTAGCCGAATGATGCAAGGATCGCAAGATTCAATTACTATTAACCAAGGAAACTTACGTGAAAAAGTTCAAAAAAGACTGATGTTATCTTCACTACGCGAATCTTACTACGAATTTAAAAAAAACATCCCTTGGCCAAAGTTGGTTTTACAAAATTTACAATGTTAAGACCCAAAAATTGTATGAAACTTGGAGTTGGAACCCAGCAAAATATCTGTGTATGCACATTGCATCAGAATATGAAATTGATATTTGAAAAAAGTCGCTTGAAATCATTTTGTTTTGAAGAAGAATGCACATTTACCGACTACAAAGATGTTCTCAAATTCGTTGTTTGTAATGGTGACATACAAAAAAGCGAGTGTTGCGTTTCAATGTGTGGGTCACTGCTTCAAAAAATTAAATAATCTAAAAACGCATATGCTAAAACATTTTCAAAATAACTAAACTGAAGAAATAATATACAAAAAGTGGAATACAACGATTAGATGTGTTCTGGAAACGTTAACCACCAACCGTGGTCGCGATTTTACTGAACACATCAAAGTTCTGATTCCGCATCATTTCATAGCAAAGCGACAATCTGAATTTATCAGCAATAAAAGAGCGGCGCTGTTATCAGGAGAAATGTTAATTCAAATGGACTTTGCTGAAAATTATGCATTTCTTGTGCAATAAAAGCGAATAAAAGCGAATTGAGTTGGCAAATCATGTGTTGTACTGTGTTATTTTACCTGTAAATATAAAATATAAGGGCAATTACTAGAAGTGACACTACTTAAAAAATTATATAAAGAAAACTAAAAAAGAACCCGTTTTATTTTTGGATATGGTATAGGTGAAGGATAGACCTTTTTAAAAAAATAATACACTGTAAAAAAACCCCCGATTTTTTTGGTTTTTTCGTTATCTAAAATTTTCCTTTTGTTATAAAATTGCCTGTAAAGCCTGTTAAAATATCTTTTTAATGATACCAAGATCATGGAAATCGATTCAGCCGATTCTGAGTTATTGCATTTTAAATGGAGCACTTTTCGACCATTTTCGCGTTTTTTCGAAAACTTTCCCACTGTGCCACGCCCAAAAAATCGCAAAACAGTCATTTCTAAAAATGAGGGTTTGTTTGTATTGATCAAATTTAGCTATGAACAAAATTTCATCGATATCTGAGGCGGTCGGGTTCAAAATTTCAGTTTTATCTTGATTTTTAAATGAAATTCATCTTATGTGATAGACAGCAGAATGTTAAATGTAAAAATAAAACATCTAAAAATATAAATGCCCTTTCGAGAGTTCCGCAAGGCAGCCATCTGAATCCAATTCTTTTTTCATTATTTATAAACGCTCTTCCGAACACTAAAAAATTTTGCAATATATTAATGTATACTGATGATATTAAAATATTCCTCACAATGAAAGGAGTGATCACTTATATCTACAGATGGACCTTGATATCTTCTATACGTGGTACAACATAAACTTAATGGAAGTGAATATGAAAAAATGTAAATACATGCGATTTTCATGAAGAAACTATATAAACCGTTGGTATCAGTTCATACCTTTCTGGATCTGGGGATTTTGTTTGATACAAAACTGAGTTTCATTTCACACATCAATATGACGGTGAATAAAGCTAGAGGTATACTGGCTTTTATTAAGCGATAGGCCAAGGAATTTACTGATCTCTATATCACTAAACAGTTATATACATCTCTCGTAAGACCTATACTTAAATACTTGAATCAATTATCCGGGATCCTTCATAAAATATCCATATTAATCATATTGAATCCATTCAAAAATAATTTCTTCTGTTCTTTTTGTGGTGTTTTTCCTCTAATCTGGCGACAGATTTGCCATCATGTGCGAGTAGATTAGCGTTAATTAAATTGCCAACACTTAAGAATCGTAGAACCATGCTGAATGTGTCGTTTTTGCTAAATCTGATTAATGATGATGTATCGTCAGAATTCTTGTTACGCAATATTTCGTTTAATGTTTCTCAGCGACCTACACTTTACTTTCATCCACTTTCAATTCCAGTTTTCCGTACCAACTTTGTATGTACTAACTTTAATGGTTTGTATCAATTTGTTGATTATTCTCTAACCATTATTATTGCAAAACGTAACATTATTCTGTATTTAAACCATTAAATTTACAAATTAGTCATTTCATATGGTAAATTTTTTTATATTATCTATATTTTATGATTTTAATGTCGGTAAGGATTTATTCCATAGACTAAAATAAAATAAATAAATAGGTGACTAATTAAAAATTTTAAGCCGAAAAGTTTCAGACGCTCTTATTTCGTGTTTAATTAATTTTACTGAAATTTTTTTTGAAAACTTGTTAAAAGTTTATATTTTTAAGTTATCAATTTAAGGATATTATATCCTTAAAGTTTCAATCAATTGAAATTAAAATTATGGAAACGATTAACTACTACCTCAAAAATCAATTGTATATTTTCAATAGGGCGAGAAAAACATTTCTTCATATTCTTATTACTTAGATCAAAAAAATTTATATTTAATATCACTTTTATACCCTATACCACTATGCGGTTTGGGTATAATGACTTTGTGCTGCTGTTTGTAACTTCCAAAAATATTTGAGGTAGACTCATCTTTTATTATACCGATCGAATCAGAATCACTAACTGATTCGATTTAACGATGTCCGTCCGTCCATCCGTCTGTGTGACCATGTAAACCTTGTAATCAAAATGCAGGTCGCAAATATGAATATATATTGATGAAAATTTTATCGGCCACAGGATGAACGCTGTTGAAATTGGTGGGAATCAGTCCATGATCAGAAATAGCCCCATACAAATCACCCCTATTAAATCGACATAAATTGCCATAAGATCCAAATTAGCTTATAGACCTTACTCAAATTGGGTTTGTCTGCGTTTATTACATCCATTAATGAGCAGTCCAAAAATTAACCCTATGGGACAACTCTTAGTCATAGGCCCCACATAGAGCTGATTCCCGATCTTCACTTAAATCTATCAAAAAAAAAAAAAATTGCACTGATTCTTCTCAAATTTTGTTTGTATATATTTTTGCAAAATGCAAGAGAATTTACCAAACATAGTCAGGATCGTTCCATTTTTTGGCCTAGTCTCCATATAGATATAGCATCCAAAATTAACTTTTTCATATCTACAGCCAAAAAAATTAATAAAAATCCCATTCAAATTTGGTTTATGCTTATTTTCTATGTCCAGTTAGTTGGGCCTATGAGATAGGGCCTCTAAACGCATGGTATAGGGTATCATATAGTCGGTCTAGACCGACTATAATTTTCTTACTTCTTAAGGTTTTATTATTGCATTATAAAATAAATATTAAATAATTCTCAAATTCTATTAATTTATTATAACCAAATCGTTTCTTAATCACTGTAGGCCTTTGAAGAAGAACAACAAAAGATGTTATAACAACGAAATTACCAACAAGTACAAGTAGTGCAATTTTACGCTAAAATTAATTTTAAATTATGCATAAAGGAACCAAAAACGGATGTTTAACTATGAACAGTTTTATTCTATAAAAACATCAAGGTTAAGATTTCAATTCATATGAGTGGGTGTGTTCGTATATTCATATTGTATGTGCCATTTGCTTGTACATACTCACATTGTTGTTTGCATGTGTTTGGTATATGTTTGCATTGAATTTTCAAAAAAAAAAAAATATACTTAGAAGGGCCACCAAGTAATATCTGCTGCTTTTACTTATGTTGTTCTTTTGCTTTTATTCCGCTATCAGACAATAAGATGAAAAACCTTAGGGATTTTACTTAGCAATTCACCTTTTTAACATTAAAATAACCTTAGCCATGTTTTTGACTATTATTCTCTAGAGTCACGACCTTAAAACAACAACAACAACAACAACTGTACAAAAACTTACTATACAAATATTTTTCTTGTATCAAATGAGTTAAAAGGCTTTTGAGAAAAAAAAAGAAATAATAAAACTTTTATTTATTAGTTAAAAAAAAACAAAAATTTCAAATTAAAAATATAAAAATTTCGAGGAAGTTTAACAAACATAAAATCAGCTTCTTTTCTTTATAAAATAAGACTCAGTTTAGGGTTGATAAAGTTTAATTTTTAACATAGCAAATACTTTCAGCTCTAAAATACTTAAAGATTATCTTAAGCCTTTAAACGTTGCTAAATTTTCATTATAAATAACTAAGAAAGTTAAACGTTTGAGTTTTTAGAAAAGGTTTTTGGTGCAACCAAACTAAAATACTTTCATATATTGATATAGTAAATAGGATAAACGTAATTTGAGCAGCTTTGTAATGAATTTGTTAACTGCAAATATGAAAAAGTTAATATCAGCTCGAAAAATATACTCATCATGGCTAAATCTATTAAGGTCACTTGTTTTCATAACTGAACTCAACTTCGTTGTCTTTTGATATATTTAAGAAAATTCGGGAAATTTTAATGCTAAAAAGTACTACTAAACGCTATATTTTTAAACCGATGCACTGTATGCAAAGTGGCGATTAAGTCAGAGAAGTTGTCAGTTTGAAATTGATAGATATTCAAAAATATTAATAGGTATGGCGATTTCTTGTGACCGATGATTTGTTAAACAGTTGTCTCCCGATTCTGACCAAACGTACCTAATAAGAAAGGTATTTCTTTTTAGCTCTCCACCAGATTTACAAATTTTGTTTTAGTTGTTTTAGGGTGAAATGCATTTAAAATTGCTACTAACACATACATAAAATTATACAATGTTATGTGTGTGTTTATTAAATTTGCTAATATGTTTGTTTTGGATATAAGACAATTACGAAAGTAATCGATATTTAAATAGTGTTGAATTGTGTTAGCCTAACATTGATTTGATCACCTTTAGAGTCTTTATTAAATGAAAAACTTAACCCTTATGTGTGTGGAAAAAAACACCTTCTATACGGTGGATAGGTACCTGGGTACCTTCATGCAAATTGTATGAGAAATGTAATTTTTTGTCTTGTATTGTACAAAAAATCGATGGTTAATGATATAATATTAGAATTTTACTCAATGTGGGATTCCCCTTTAAATATTTTTTTAAATCTGAAGCAAAAAAATAAAAATCTTATTATGTGATTCCCCGTATAATGAATGAGCAAACACTACGTATTTTCTTTTGTTGCACATATGAGATACGCACATCTCCGCAGTTTTTATTGACATTTTGACGTTGATTTTGCATGAAGAGTTCCATTCGAAATCAATTTTTCACCAAGTAAAGGTGCGTAGTTTTTTAAAATTGCATTTTTTATTTCCATAAAATGGATCAAAATATAAGAACACGTTCTAATAGATTTTCGTCAACCGAAATTCGTGAGATTTTGTGTGAATATGAAAGTGATGAAGACGAATTTTCACCATCTGATATCGACGATGAATACATTCCACGAGCTAACAACGCAGCATCGGAAGGTTCAGATGCTGAGCAGGTGGGATGCATTGAGGCTGCTGAGGATTCATATGATTCAGATGATAGTGAGGAAGAAGAGCCAAACTATGAACTCTGTGGTAATGATGGCACTGTTTGGGATCTTAAACCTTTTACTGAATCGCAACCAATAAACCGAAACATTTTACGTCATCGTAGCGGCGTAGCCCTTGGCAGCAATATTTTAACAGCACAGCAAATATTTAAAAGCTTTTTGTCGACCGAAATGTGTGACATAATTTTACGCGAAACAAACAGAAAAGGAAAAAAATTATTGATGATTACAATCTTAACATGACACAAAAGTTTCCGAACGTGGCCGACCGGCCAAAAACAAAAATATTCCAACCATTTACAGAAGAAGAACTAGACGCCTTTTTTGGAATTTTAATTTTTTGTGGAGTGCACAAATCTAAGAAGGAGCATTTGTCAGAATTATGGAAACCTATTCATCTACCACTGATTCGAGCTGCAATGCCTCTTGAAAGATTTAGAATGATGTTGCGTGTCATCAGATTTGACAACGATGCCACTCGTACTTCACGTGCCGCAACTGAAAAAGCTGCAGCCATTCGAGATATTTGGGCAATGCTAAATGACAATTTACGTAGAAATTATAAGCCAGGCGAATGTATAACAGTTGACGAGCAGCTATATGGTTATCGTGGACGAACGCGCTTCACACAGTACATGCCGTCTAAGCCTGAGAAGTACGGAATAAAAATATTTTGGGCTTGTGATGCAAGTAATTCCTACCCCTTACAAGGTCAATTGTATACAGGTAAACCAACAGAAGGCGAGCGTCAAACAAATATAGGGGGAAAGAACAGTTTTAGATCTTGTTAGCCCATATAAAAACTCCGGAAGAAATGTTACTACAGATAACTTTTTTATATCCTTACAACTGGCTCGAAAACTTAACTCGTGGAATTTAAGAAAGAACAAAAGATTTTTACCAGCAAATATGCAGCCACATAAAGACAGGTAAGTTTAATTTTACACATAAAAAGGAATGCGTGCATGATACACTGACTATGCAAAAATAAAATTAAATTGACAAGCAAATATTATTATTTCAGGCAAATAAATTCCACCAACTTTGCCTTCAGAAATGAGGCAACTTTGCGCTCCTACGTTCCTAAAAAGAAAAAAGCAGTAGTAATGTTATCTACTATGCACACAAAGCCTGTGACAGAACCCACTACAGCTGCTAAACCAGAAATTATAACTTATTACAACCAAACTAAAGGAGGTGTCGACAATATGGATAAGCTATTGGGAGAATATACTTCTAAACGTAGGACATGTCGATGGCCGTTAGCATTATTTTTCAATATTATCGATGTAGCAGCATTAGCAGCATACATCGTTTACATGGAGTACAATGCGCAATTTATTTCAACTGACCGTCGCAGACTATTTTTGAAAGATTTAAGTTTTGAACTATGTAAGGACAACATTGAACGACGTGCCAAAAATTCAAATGTAATAAAAATCGATTCCACTCGATCAGCAATACAGGTTGTATTGGGGCGAGATATTTCAACAACAGCTGTTACTAATGTAGAAACTCGAGATAAAAATGGCCGTATTGCGGTTGTGGGTAGTTGTTACCTATGCTCTGAGCTTACAAAGAAGCAGAGAAAAACTAGAAAGGCTTGCAAAAATTGCTTCAAGCCTATTTGTAACGAGCACTCAATCAATCG